>JASANE010006197.1:0-61026 GCA_030248225.1 Trileptium ribeirensis | reverse complement strand
AGCTCGAGTAATTGTGCCATCCACGCTTAAGTATATCTTGGCAAGTTCGCATAACGAGCCGTGGTATTAAGTTAAGAGAGAAATAGATTTCATAAAAAGTAAATTTTGATGGAAGGTTAAAGCGTTATGTAAGGTTTGAATTCCAAAAATGCGAAGTTATCCATATATGGTTTTAAGAAATGAAAAGTTATCTCTAAACTACAGCGAGCTCGAGTGGCGAGTCTGTAGTGTTTTGATGATTTGTTGTAAGATTTTATACAAAGCTTTTCTGTTATCTGCTGAGCCCGTGTAGGCTAGTATAGGATTTAATCTAGAGCTCTTTGGAAACTTTTGTTTGTAGTCACTGATAAAACTTAATACTGTCACGGTGCGCCCGAGTAGGCCCGTGAACAGCTGAATTTGGATTGACATCGAGTAATGTTAACGAATGAAATTGGTATTTTCAATAGCAAAATATTTATTGAGAAATCTCATTAGCAAAAGATGTTCGAGAATCCATCAATAGCATTGGTTAATTGAAATTTTCGTATGAATTTTGAAAGAAAGTAATTAGATAACATTGTTTTTACTTTTAGTTTTTATTTATAGTTTGTTAGCATTAAGGGAAGAGTGAGCTGCATTAGCTCTGAAGGCATCCAAGCTCTGGCTTAACTCAGCAATGCGGCCCGAGTTAAGACAGGGTATGGAGCTAAAGAAGGCATTTGTAACCGTCAGGTCCAAAGCTTATAGACTGCATAATGATACACTCTGGAATGTCTTAATGCCACTTGAGTATTATCCAAGGAACAAAATGTATTACCTGTGTCGTGTGTAATACTAGTAAGGAATGCAGAAAAATTGCACCAGGACTCTAAAACTATTGCTATATACAAGTTGCCTAAAATTAAAGATACGTACTGCAATAACGATATAACCTAATAACGTAGGGGAACAAAGATGAGTTTTATGGTTGCCTAGCACCTTGTAAACAGGTAACCATAAGTTTCTAGGGGACAAGCTAATGCTAGCGCCAGGGAGGATATTTACGTCGCTATAGGTGACCAGCACCTTTATTTGGAAAAATACAAGCACTAAGTAATTGGAGATCGGCTCATATTTGATTAACCATAACACCAATTCGTAGGAAAGTTTTAATACCGTTGTTAGCTTGAAATTTGTGAACAAGAAATAAACAATATAGCAATATTAGTACCCAACGCGATATACGTAAAACTTAACAGCCCTGGCATTATGCACCTAGGGTAAGTAGCAGGGAATAACCGGAACCGGAACCGTCCATTTAAACCGGATCCGGAATCGGAACCTGGTCTTCGAAATTTATATATAGTAAAACAGATAATGGAAGAAATGAAGGTATAGTGGATTTAAAATGCATTAAAAATAACTTTTACATTAAACTTAATGTATTGCGATGGTATTATTGCCTTTCTGAAACTTTAAAGAGACTGAGGAAGCTAATAATGTTTATTTATCGATCAAATATGTCGGTTTTTGGACATTCAGAGCAAAAAATGCCTTCCACTATACACCACTGCGTATACTGCGTCAAATCGAATGTGCTTACAAAGCTTGGAGCGTAGAATACACACTTTCGATCTGTCTCCAGTCGCCTCCCTTTACTACACATACGTTTGTTGCATGTTCTTCTGTAGCAAACTTAAAATTATTGGTTTATATGATTCTAAGATAAAATAATAGATAGAAGGTAATTTTCTGATCAGTGTTCAGAGACACTGTTTAGGCTAGCGTTGGACAAACAGTGCCCGTCAGTTAGATGATAATGATGATAACTTTCTAATCAGAATGCTATAGATGAGACACACTGTGATGCTGCTCGCACAGTTTCAATAAATACAGTTCATTGCCAAGGAAGCAGTTTCTGCTTGCGTTGCAGATAACGTTACTTCAGTTTCACCTGATTTACAAAGTTTAAAGCGCACCGGCTGGTGCTTGACGCAATTTATGTTAGCCAAGCATAGGCTAAGTACTTCTGCGTAAGCCACACTCTGTTACCGAGTTGGACCGGTTTAATTCAAATGTATCCCACAGACTTCTGGATGTGTAAAATAGCTGCTACAAGCATCGACCTGGCTTTGATTTAACAAACTCCTGCAGGTAATTATGAAAAATTCCTGCTAAAATTATGTGCCCTACTTACGTTTCACACGGCAAATTGGTTAGTTAATCTTTTCTTTGGCTCGGTTGTATTGGAGTTTGATCATTGTATAATATATATTACATATGTTTGGATCACAGATGAAGCAAAAATGTGAAAAATTTCAAACAAAATTTTTAAACCGGAATTCCGGTTCCGGTATGGTTTTTGCCCTTTGCCGGAACCGCAACCGGAACACGATTTTCGCCGGAACCGGAACCGGAATTCCGGTTACTCCCTGGTAAGTAGATAACAAATAATAACACTAATAAGATGTAAAGGTGATTTCTTTGTCCAGCAAAATAGAACGTATACACCGTGATAACAATTTTTTATATGGGTTTTGAAATTCAAAATGGTCGTTTCGTCATAACCATGTATTATGGGATACATGTGCCCAAGTCGCAACTTTACCTGAATAAGCTGTAGGCTTTGGGGATCTGAAAACAAACTAAAAATTTTATGGGTTAGTGTTACTGGGACGAGTGACACAGGATGCCCCTGAATAGAACGTGGGTGTTGGACCATAACCGCCAAGCCCCCTAAGCGTAAAATTTCCCCGGCCTGCATGCTGGGTAACCCCTAGGCGAGGCTTGCGCTAAGACATAATTCCGGTAATTATGTCCCACCCTAGAGAATGCTTGCAACTATGCAGCCTTCGACGATAGAGCAGCCCATGGAAGACGGCCTGGTACCAACGGGTGGTAGAAACGGTTCCGGAAAGGGAAAAAGACCAATCCCACCCAGAGGTTCCCGTTCAGGGGATGGGCTGCCCTCTTTCTGGTCCGCCATAAACCCGGCTAGGGCTTACTATGCCTAGCCATCCCGCCACCTCAGCAGGATTCAGAGAGTACAGGACAAGCCTCATGCATAGTCACTATGTAATTTAATCTGTGTTTGCACCTTTTTATGGAATAGACTTTCGAAACGATTAAGTAGATAAAAACCTTATACGTAAATTTCCGTAGGTACTACGCGTAGGGGTATCTTAAAGCCAAAGCGCATCTGTTGAAAGTCCTATAAGTACTGCGCAAAACTATAGTGTCAGCAACCATAAGAATATTCTATACCATTATAATAAGATAATATAGTAAGAAAAGTATTAAAAAATAGAAAAATTGCAAGAAATAGTGACATAAAAGAAAAAACTAAAAACAAGCAACTTCAACACAACATATCTTAACAACATATATATTAAAACTAGAGAGTAACATAAACGTCGTACAACTGTCGAACTACCAATACACACAGTCGGCCATCTTGAAAAACTCAGCCAAAATTCTACACTGATGACAGTTCGACATCAAAGCTATTTATTTAGTAATTTATTATTATTTAATAATAATATTTATAAAATTTTAAGGAATTTGTGCGAACTTTTAGGGTTATGAAAAGGGGAATTAGGAGTATACCACCATGTGGAAGTAGATTTCCAACTGGGAATGAGTAGTTTAGACTCCATGGAATGGTTTAAAAGTTTAAGGAATGATATAAAGTTAAGAAAAAGTGAATTGTGAGGTATTCAATGCGGAAAGAAAAATGGTTAAACTTAAGATATCAAAGGTTAGTAAAAACAGGAAAAGGGGAGGAATACGGTGCTCTCAGCCCAGAGAAGGATGAAATGGAGTCCCATAGTAAGGTAGAAGTTGTCCCCAACTAATGAAACCCGAATATATTTATAAATTTAGAAATAAAGTGGAAAAGTTGGTTTTTAGGTAAAATCAAGTATAATGTCAGGGTATAGAGGTAATGTATCGCCAGATAGGAGTAAATAAGTAGCCCGCCCAAGTGGAGATAGGTGTCGCCTTACCGAGAATGGAATATAATATACCCCATAGGGAGGAATTAAGAAATCCGAGAGAATTGTTTTATTTAAACCAAAAATAAGTGAATTTGTGAATTCCGGTCCTTGTTTAGGAGGTAATAATTCCCGAAATAGGAGTAAAATGGGGTGGTTACCCAAGGTGTGGCCGCGTGCCATTCCGCTCAGGAAGCATAACCACCACCCCCTTTTGGAAAAGTTTTGAAAATAACGTTAATTTTGGTATTTGGTTGAAAATATTGAACATTATCAGATTTTAGTTTCAAATTAGTATTTTGAAATATAGGAACCATATAGCCCGAATAAAGAAAATTATGAGTCCCTATGCCCAAAATAGTATAAAATGTCCAATCAAAAGAAGTTATAAGAGTCACCCCTCTGGGAGAGTCAATGTCTCCCCAGGGAAGGAAAATTGGTTCATATTAGTTTTAAGGTGGAAGTTGAAATGGGTGAAGTGTGGTGTCTTGGGGAGAGGAAATACAAGGTTGGACCTGCCCAAAAGTTGACAATAGTAAAACAGATGATGGAAGAAATGAAGGTATAGCGGATTTACAATGCATTAAAAATAACTTTTACATTAAACTTAATGTATTGCGATGGTATTATTGCCTTTCTGAAACTTTAAAGAGACTGAGGAAGCTAATAATGTTTATTTATCGATCAAATATGTCGGTTTTTGAACATTCAGAGCAAAAAATGTCTTCCACTATACATCATTGCGTATACTGCGTCAAATCGAATGTGCTTACAAAGCTTGGAGCGTAGAATACACACTTTCGCTCGGTCTCCAGTCGCCTCCCTTTACTACACATACGTTTGTTGCATGTTTTTCTGTAGGAAACTTAAAATTATTGATTTATATAATTCTAAGAGAAAATATTAGATATAAGGTAATTTTCTGATCAGTTGTCAGACACTGTTTAGGCTAGCGTTGTGCAAGCAGTGCCCGTAAGGTAGATGATAATGATAACTTTCTGATCAGAATGCCATAACTGAGACAAACTGTGATACTGCTCGCACAGTTTCTATAAATACAGGTCATTGCCAAGAAAGCAGTTTCTGGCTGCGTTGCAGATAACGTAGTTTACTTCAATTTAGACTGATTTACCAAGTTTGCAAGCGCACTGGCGGGTGCTTGACGCAATTTATGTTAGCCAAGCATACCCTAAGTACTTCTGCGTAAGCCATACTCTGTTACCGAGTTGGACAGGTTTAATTCAAACGTATCCCACAGACTTCTGGATGTGTAAAATAGCTGCTACAAGCATCGAACTGGCTTTGATTTAACAAACTCCTGCAGGTTATGAAAAATTCCTGCTCAAATTATGTGCCCTACTTACGTTTCACACAGCAAATTGGTTAGTTAATCTTTTCTTTTGCTTGGTTGTATTGGAGCTTGATCATTGTATAATATATATTACATATGTTTGGATCACAGATGAAGCAAAAAACGGAAAATTTCAACAAACTTTTTAAACCGGAATTCCGGTTCCGGTATGGTTTTTGCCCTTTGCCGGAACCGCAACCGGAACACGATTTTCGCCGGAACCGGAATTCCGGTAACTCCCTGGTTACCAGGGGTCCCAGGGGTTAAAAATCCTATTTTTCGATATTTTTCATTAAAATATTTATTATATCGCTCTCTCAAATATTTAGTTTATCAAAATTTTAAAATTTCAAAACTTACGTACGTACAAATCGTCCGGCTCCCTCCACTGTTTATACAATGAATGCCAACGAGTAGCGTCTGCTCACAGCTGCGCTGTTGCGAACTCCAGAGCTGCCCATGAGCGAAGATTGGCAAACAACATCGGGCGCGATAGTAAAAGGTTCTATAGGTTTAGTAAGCCGTTTGTAAAACCATCAGGCACTGACGGAGTCGTCAAAAACTGTCGTTTCTAACCCGGACAAGATCGGAAACTGCATCAACGATTTCTTTGGCTCCGTATTTGTGCGCGAACCGCAAAGTCCCGTGACGTATCCATGTTCCGGATGGGTACCCGATACCATTGGTGACGTCCATTTCACTCTTCAGGATGTACTCTGTCAGCTCAAAGGACTGGACGTTAATAAGTCATCTGGGCCTGACAATGTCCATTGTGTTGTCCTCAAACGATGTGCCGATGGAGTTGCACTTCCGCTCTATCTTATTTTCCGCAAGTCCTTAGATTCCGACCGCGTTCCGCTAGACTGGAAGTAAGCTAATGTTACGCCAATTCCTAAAGTACCCAACTCGCATAAACTCGACCACCTCCGCCCCATATCGCTGACTAACGTGTGTGGCAAAATTCTCGAAAGGCTCATCTGGAAGCCAATAATCGCCTTCCTCAGCGAAAATCACATAATTTGCTCGAACCATCACGGTTCTCTTTCAGGGATATCAGTCGTGTCCAATCTTTTGACAGCGGTGTTAGTCAAAATTGTCCAATCCACCTCGGCGTTCGACAACCCAAAGCTTCCTGGTGTTGATGTGATCTATAACGACTTCCGAAAGGCGTTTGATTCTGTGCCAATAAAACGACTGCTGCACAAGCTCGATTGATGTGGCATAAGGGGCCGTCTACTCAGGTCGGTCACTAATTTTCTCAGTGGCAGGCGACATCGAGTGGTTACTTACGGCGTCACAACTCCTTGGAGGCCAGTCGTTAGTGGAATACCGCAAGGGTCTATTGCCGGACCCTACTGCTTTTTAGTATATATCAACGATCTTCCGGCTCGCCTCCAGGGCCTCTGCGACGTCGATCTCTTTGTAGACGATGTTAGACTCCGAAAAGTAATATCCAGTTGTGTTAATTCCTGGGTTCTTCAGCTGGCTATCGAGGAGCTCGAACTATGGTGTGACGACTCATTGCTTGTCCCTAAGCTTGCAAACTGCAAAAGCCTTCGTGTTCGACCACCTCATCCTTTCACGTATTACCTCAGAGATGGGCCAATAGTCCAGACATTATCTATCCGTGACCTTGGTGTGGTGCTCTCGGACGACCTACGATGGAACCAATACATCGACCACATCGTCAGGGAGGCGAACAAAAGAATTGGGCTAATTCGCCGCACCGTTGCTGCTCGTACTTCAGACGTGATCATACCTCTATTCAAAGCATACGTGCGACCCATCCTCGTATTCGCTACTGTCGTGTGGTCTCCTCAGTATATACGTGAGGCTGCTTGACAAACTCGACGCCACTCAACACAGATGTCTGCGACTTGCTACCGATCTCAATTCCGACCTCCACTCTACCCTTGCCCAACGGCGTGAAACGATAGATCTAATCCATGTTTACAAGATTATGCATGGACACACTATACTCCAACCTCAACAACTATTTGCTCCGACAGTCACACGGCATCTTCGGGCAACAGCATGAAGCTGGCTGTTCGCTATGCACGGACTAATATCAGGGCCCTTTCATTCAACTGGAGAGTCATTGCCAAATGGAATGCTCTCCCTGACGATGTTGTCACTGCCAGCACTGTTGCCTCGTTCAAAAATGGTTTAAAGTGTCACTGTGACATAGGGTGCCAAGTCTATAAGGTAATTCTTACTTCCTTTTAGTCTCTAATTGGCATATTTTAATAACCAGCTATGTGTAGTTAAGAACTTAAGTTTTAGTTTTATTCAGTCTGCTGTTAGCGCTCGAAGAATCAGCGGTCTTCCCAGCTTGATGCACTTCAATATTATTATTGTTGTTTTTGATTTAGAAATTTATCTAGCTAATGTTATTATTTTAGTTTCCGGGTTCTTTTTGGGTTTATCTTGTTTGTCATGAATATTTGATAGCGGCAAATATCAAAAATGCTGTCAAGTCATTTCGGATGTATGTGAATGGTAGAGTTAGGGCTAGACCTGGTATCGGACCACTGAAAGTGTCTGATGGTTCCGTCACGGCTTCCGAATGTGACTTTGCTCGAATATTTAGTGAACACTTTTCGAACATGTTCGTTGATGAGGATATAAGCAATTTACCTCGATTGCCTTCTATGTCACCAGTTACCATTACAGACGTAATTTTTACAGCCGATACAGTAATGAACAAGTTGGTGCATATAAAGAAATTTGCTGCGCCTGGTGTCAATTCCATACAGAGCCTTGTTTTGTCTGAATGTCCAGATGTGCTTTGTTACAACCTTGTAAATCTCTTCAATTCTTCGATGCAAACAGGAGAAGTACCGCCCGACTGGAAATCAGCCATTATAACTCCAGTTTTAAAAAAGGCTGCAGATTTGACGTATAAATTACCGAACCGTTAGTTTCGCACCTGGCGTTTCCAAGGTAATAGAGTCTATTGTCGGGGACTGTATTATGGACCATTTATTACGCTATGAGTTACTGAACAAGTCTCAGTTTGGCTTCATGCGTAAACGGTCAGCGGTCTCTCAGTTGGTTGATTATATTCAGTGAGTTGTCCAACTGGTCAATAATGACGATTGTGTAGACTCTATCTACTTATACTTGAGTAAAGCCTTTGACCGAGTACTTCATGAGCGGCTTCTCATAAAATTAAAATCCGTCGGCATCACTGGCAACCTACTGCGTTGGTTGAAAGCCTTCATTTGTAGTCGCAAGCAAGCGGTTGTAGTTAACGGTTTTAGGTCAGGTTGGACTGATGTTCGAAGTGGAGTACTGTCCTAGGACCAATTTTGTTCCTCATTTACTTCAGTGATGTTGATAGCTGGGTTTCTGGCGCACTTCGCAAATAATTTGCCGATGACTCTAAATTGTTTCGTCGCATCCACATCCACAACACGCTGACCACATTGGATATTAGCGACTTGCAGCGGGATATTGATGTATTTTCTGCATGGGCTAAAATGCGGTGCATGTCTTTCAGTGTGCATAAGTAGACGTGTTTACACTTTGGGTTTAACAATCCGTGCCATACATACACAATTGAAGGTCAACAGATACCCAATAAACAATTCGAGAAAGATCTGGGGGTCATCATATCGACCAACCTGAAATCTTTAAATCATTGTGCAGATGTCGTTCGACGTGCTGAATACGTTCTCTGGTGTATCCGTCGTTTGTTCCGTATTATCAACAAACACATATTCTTACATCTTTATCGAGCCCTCTTTAGATCTAGAATACGCTACTGGTGCGTGGTGTCCCCACTATAATGAAGATATAAAGATTGTTGAGCGTGTCCAACGAAGGGCAACTAAGTTTGTTCCTGCCTTATGAAGACCGTTTTCGCGAGCTAAAATTGGAAACGCTTGCCACCCGTCGCCATAGAGCCGATCTAATAATGCTGTACAACGCAATAAACGGCAACATGGACTTTCCACTTAGTAGGTGGTTCGATTTTGTCTCAGATGGCCATCTACGAGGCCATGTATACAAAATACGCACCAAGATGTCTCCTAGACTGGATGCTGCACTATATTCTTTCGCGTATCGCGTGGTTAATTCCTGGAACAACTTACCAGAATCAGTGGTGTTGGCTCCATCGCTTGCCGTGTTCAAGTCACGCCTCCATGCCTCTGATTGCTTGCCAGAGCTGTAGTCTGCGCTGCTGTCTCGCGTTATTTCAGGCTGGTGACACATGTGGACATCTTCTATGTCAATTCATCGTCTGTGTCAATTCAGCATTGTGTATTCACGAATCAACCGTATTTTCATAATATGGTTCTCTGGATGGTTGCTGCAAAGTCTACGGAACAACCAGCGATCGTCCGGGTCAAAGGTGAATACGAGTTACTAAGGAAAGGGCGGAGGTTTAGAGTGTACATCTAAGATATATTTGATACCGGCCATCACAGTCCTACTGGAAAGGTGCCTATACTCGGCCTTAGCCCAGTGGACAAGTGAATCTAAGACCAGGAAATGCATATGCTCGGGTTTCCTTTTTCTTTTATCGCACGAAAGCCGTTGTTTTATTGGGAAGCGCAAAGAATGCGTTGCATGTGATTCGAATTCATGTATTAGAGTGAAGGAAGGCCTAGCTTAAAGGAAGAGTAGTGATCGGCCACACAAATAAGTAACCCTATCACTATTATTATTTTATTTAGTAATATTACTTACTTTTCCTTATAAAATCGAGAACAGCGGCAATAAGGGCTTACTAGGAGCGATAGGTAGTAGTATAACACTAGGGCTAGTAATACATTACAAATTTCGACCCATCGTCGAGTGAGTGGTAACCAGAGCGAGATTGCAGGTGGGACTCGAATAAAATTAGTAGTGCTAACACATCGTTGGCTAGCTTCCGGAGTCATTGTGTGGAACGCACTATTCTTGAGTAGGCCGGTTGAGTAAGGGGTGACGATTCGAAGACTACCTCGAGAGATTCCTACCCTTAACACATCCCGTGGTCAGATAATCAAGGCCAGTAGTGAGAAACTTCAACTGCATAGTAGTCGATCGCCATTCTACAGTTTTAATAACGTGGTTGGTTGGCTAGCTTCCGGAGTCGCCTGTTTAAAATAACCGGCATTATTAGCGTAATTCTAAGGCTTAGGTTGAGGTGCTTAGATAATCGCGCAGTGGGTAGCTTCCGGAGTCACTGTGTCAACCCACAAGGGCTTTAGTATAGTAACAAATTAACATAAATCTTAACCCATATCGTTCAAGTATATATATAATCTTCAAACATTACTTGGTATAACTTAGGGTTAAGGACTAGGTCAATACTTGTTAGCTTTAAATAAATTTAACGGCGAAAGTACTAGACAGGGATTGTAAAGGACGCCGAAATTAGTGGCCGAAGTGTATAGTGAAAGAGAAACGTCACTGTGCAAGAATACGAGTCAGACTCTGCATTAGAGGAAATCAGAGTGTGCAATAAAATCCGGTGAAGTACGAGCGTGAGCTGAAAATAATCTGGTGCTAAAGAAAGTACCGCCGTTTTGGTTACGAGAGCTCAATCAGCCTTTATTGAGAAACTAGTGCGAAGCTTTAGTGAGCAGAAACACGGTACAAAAGGATAATATTGAAGCTTTTCAAAACGAGCCTCGGTGACAGTACATACGTGTTCGCATCTGGTTATTAAAAGTAGTGCTAAAAGCGACTCGCGGTGTTTTCAGTGCCTAACGTTTTATCGTTCATAACAATTTTATATCTGTGTCTGTTGATCGATTATCTGGAACTCGAGCAATAGAGCCGAGCAGGTATCACGCCGCATCGCAAAATATAAGGCACTAGAACCGCTCACGAAAAAGGAAGACACGCGCCATACCAAGCGTCCGTCCCACCGGCATACTACTGGCCACACCGCGAACCACACAATCCTTCGGTGACGAATCCCGTCCCCCTTTTAATTCCGATAGCCGACATAAGGAAAAATCCCCATCCAACCCGTACCCTCACAAAACCGCATAAAATAACACTGTCGGGGTTTAGTAGGCTACCAAGGGGTTCCCGGGGCTAAAATCACAATTTTTATTAATGTTCACTAAATAATTTGTCGCGTTTCCCTCAAATATTTACCTGGTGTAAATTTCAAAATTTTAAAACTTTTTCAAAGTTCAATTTTTTAAAAAACAAAGTTTTTCGATTCGTTTTGTTATTGATCAACCAGTTGATTACCTAGCTAACTTTTGTCAGTTATGTACGGCATTATTATGGTTTTATCTGGAGCTGACGTAAGCATACTGTATGAGTGTTAGCAGCATGAATCGTTAGTGCTTCTCCTAATTATTTTGGCTTATATTACCGAGGCCTATGGTTTATCGAGTACATGGACGCAAAGAATTGGTTACGATTACATGCCTGCTCAACTTTTGTCACCTATATTACATGGAAGGAGCTTATACTCCGCCTTTCTGCCAATTGGTCAGGAGCGCAGGAAACGCCCATACTCGGGTTTACGGTTTTACGCGATCTGGTTTAAATAATTGTTAATTCTCGGAGCGCAAAGAACGCTCAGAGTCAGTGTCTCAATTTCAATCGAGTAGGGTGCAGATAGGCGTGGTATAGTCGAGTACGTGAGAGCAGCGGCACAAATAAGTAACCGTAACACAATTACTATTCTTACTTAGTTTTACTAAATTACTTGTAAAATCGTAGGAAGTGGCACTAAATCGTAGTTAGGGGCTATAGAATAGCATAACATAGGGCAATTTCGGCTCCTCGTGCCGAGTGAGTGGTAACCAGGGCGAGAGTGCAGGTGGGTCTCGAAAATATTATTAGTGCTACTTGTAAAGCCTGGCAGCCGTCCGGTGTCGGTGGAGCAAGTAGTACCAGTCTCGAGAAGACCAGGAGAGTAAGGGGTTGGTTCGGACGCCCAAAATCTCGAGTCTCTCATACCCAAATACCAGTATAGTCAGCCGTCCAGGGGCATACATTGAGCAAACTTCATCTGCATAGTAATCGACCGCTACTCTACAGTTTTAATAACGTGGTTCGGCAGCCGTCCGGTGTCGGCCTTTTTAACATAACTGGCATTATTAGCGTAAATATAATTCCTAGGTTGAGGTAATCAAATACTCGCATTGTTGGCAGCCGTCCGATGTCACGGTTTAAAACCACAAGGGATTTACTAAAGTAGCCGATAACATAAATCTTAATCACTATCGCTCCAGTATAAAACTTAAACACTAGTTGATGTAACAGGGTTAAGGACTAGGTCAAGTACTTAGTAGCATTAACTTAACCTAAGGACTAAAGTACTAGATAGGGATCGTCGAGAATACCGAAATCGGTGGCCAAAGTGTGCGCAAATTTGGAAGTCAGACAGTGCATAAAGTGAAAGAGTCAGACTGTGCTATAGTGAAAGTCAGACTGTGCAAGAGAGTCCGATGATGTACAAGCGTAAGCTGAAAACAATCTAGTACTAAAGAATAGCACTGCCGTTTAGGTTACGAGTGCTCAACTTACCGTTATTGAAAAACCAGTGTGAAGTCTGCGTGAGCTAAAATACGGTACAAGGATTTTCAAAACGAGCAGCCAGAAGAGTACGGTTATTCTGATACGGTTACCGAATTAGTGCTGCGAGTGATCTACGAGATAGTAACGCCTTAACATTTTGCCACGTTATAATAAACGTTCTATATATGTGTCTGTTGCCTAAATATCTGGAATTCGAGCAAGTAGAGCCGAGTAAGGTTCACGCCGCATCGCAAAAAATGGGCACTTGAATCGCTCACGAAAAGAAAGACGCGCGTCGTACCAAGCGTCCCACCGGCATCCTACTGGCCACACCTCGGACCACACAATCTTTTGGTGACGAATCCCGTCCTCGTTTCTATACCGACAGCCGACATAAGGAAATTCCCCCTCTAACCTCTACCCCCAGGAAAAGAAACCATATAACAAAATCCCATTGGCCGGAAGGCGAAGTGATTGACGAACAACTCGCCTACAGAGTAATCGGGTGAAAATTTTACACTTCGCAACAAAAATCAGTGGCATTACCAGTAGGATCTCTTTGTCCGAATGATAAGAAACAGTTTTTGCATCAGGATTTTACCGATGTTCAGACCGAATCAGATGTCACATCGCTGATGGCATCCAAGGGCATTACTCCGCTCTTCGTATGCAAACTTATAACGCGCTGTAACGACACCGCCTTATACGTTGCTATATATATGCCGAACCCTCCAACCCTGTGCCTTGAGCTCAACTTTTGGCCTTCGGGTATGAATATCGTGGATTTATTCTTGACAATGCTGCTCGCTCTCGTTTAAATATCCGGCCGCGAATCTACGCATCTGATAGAAACCCACATGGCCGGGTCCAAAATACGTCCCAAGCCGACGGCTTTAGCAGAAGCATCGTCAATGCTAGTGATTCCAATCGTCCTAAATACGATCGACGAAGTACATGTAGCCCATACGAGAACATAGTGGAATCTCACGTTTCTGATAGTTTGCAGCCCGTTATTGACGAGCGACAGCAGCAACATCTGCAACAACCACAACAGCCGTCTGCTCGTCCCCCGCTGATTCTTAGACTCAAAACGACCAATGCTACATATGATTGACTATTACGCGACACTAATGGAAATCACGCACATGGAACGAATAGCAATTTTGGATTGCTAAACACGCGTTCACTAAATACCAAGTACGCCATCATCCATGGGACTGTCATTACTAATCCTCCTCAACTGCTAGCAATCACAGAAACATGGATGCGAAAGGACAGCACTGTAGCACTGCAGGAATATACCCCCAGACACTTTTCCAATGTCGCACAGTCAGGCCATTAGGCCGCGGTGGTGGATTTGCTATAAGTTATTGATCATCACTGAAGTTCTCGCGGACCAGCATCTGCCAACGCTCACTCGATGGTTTTGAATTTATGCGCTGAAGGAAGTATTGTTACAGTACTTGTTTTGTATCGTCTTCCACTATCATCGCTCTCACGTTTTTTATACGGAATTCGCTGATCTGATTACTGATCATGATTGATACAAAAGATCTGCTGATAATGGGTGACTTTAACTTTCCTGATCTTTCTAACTTTAACCTATTGATTAATTCGTTCGGTCTACTTTAACATGTTCATGAACCTACCCATGATCAGGGTAATACGCTTGATTTAATAATGACCTTTAATAGTCACTTAGTCTCTAAATTCGGCATAAAAACTGTGCAGCTTCTGATCATAGCTTAATTATAGCAACAATAAACTGTAGAATCAACACTAAGCGACAAACCAAATCAATCCAATACCATGCTTGGAACTCTTTGAATCCAGAGGACTTTTCGTCTGCTCTATTGCGAATCTGCTTACCGTCTGGTTGCCCATTAACGCTCGCCTCGAATATTTCTGCGAAACTCTTTCTAACGCTCGAGCATCATTGAAAAACAAGGTCATTAAATATCGCTGTGGATCACCTTCGTTTGATTCTGAATGCCGTGTGAGGAAAGTAACTTTGCGGCGATACGAACGGTTATGAAGACGCAATCAAACAGAATCGCTGAAGCAACAATATTGTTCACAAAAGCAGCATCGCCGTGAACTGTGCCAACGAAAATTAAACAATTACTGGAAAAACAAACCGGCTGGAATTACATATATACACTAAGAAATGGTCGACCATTAATGCGATGCTTAATCGTGAGTGCTCTACCACAATCTCACTTAAACGTTGCCGACGAATTTAGCGATTTTTTTACTCAGAAAATCAACATTCGTTCCAAGCTACCGCGACAGTAGCTTCCTCTTACTGCTATGGTCTCCGCTAGCGCGCCATCTTTTTACCTTAAGGAAATTACCGAAGTCTACGTTAGCTACCATATCAACTCGAGCAATCTCAAGTGTTGTGCCCTCGACATACTATCACCAAAAATTATAAAAAGGTTTATTGACTATCTATCACATCCCATAATGTGTATAATAAACGAATCCATCCGTTCTGGAGTTATGCCTGAACGTGAGAAAATGGCAGTTATTCCTTCACACCTTAAAACACATATATAATTGTAACATTGATGACATGAACAATTACCGTCCGGTTTCTAACTTATATTTCATCTTGAAACTAACAATCTGTTATCGAAATACCAGTCGGCGTACCGTAGAGGGAACTCTACCGAAACTGCACTCACCAAGATTTGCAGCGATATCCAGACGGGTTTTGCAAACAAGCAAATTATCATGCTGGTTGGTGTAGATCTATCGTCGGCGTTTGATACTATCGATCACAGTGTAATTCTCCAGCGACTGGTCAGCGTCGGGGTGAGCTCTCCATCCCTTAAATGGTTTGAGTCGTATCTGTTAATTCGCCGTCAATGCGTTCAAATCGGAATCTGTTTATCAAAAGCGACTATAGTCACCAGTGGTGTCCCGCAAGGAAGTGTGATCGGAACAATACTTTTTAACGTAGTCATCACGCCCGCTGTAGAGCTAATAATGGAAGCTGGTTTCAAAGTTTATAGTTATGCTTCTATAAGTATTTCGACATTTCTGATCTAAACATCACAAATTCGATGCAGAATGTGCTACTCCAATTAAGCAAGTGGTTGCGATCACACCAGCTCAAGCTCAATGAGTCCAAAACTAATTTGATCTATTTTAGTCACACACATAGGCCCTGCCATCACAATAAACGATATCATGATTCAACGATCAGCTTCTATGAAGTTGCTTGGTGTAACCCTTGACAGTACTCTATGCTTTGACAAGCATATTTCCGAGCTATCTGGTAGCTGTTTTTGGTAATTACGCGAAATCAGCATGGTGTGCTGGCGCATGATACCGATAAAGCAAAGAGTATTATTCGAGCATTTGTAATGTTTAGGCTTTACTACTGCAATGGATTTTTCTGCAGCCTTTCATCACACCAACTGCAACCACTTCGTCGAGTGTTTCACAGTGCTGCCAGGGTAGTCACATGCACAAAACGTTCTGACCATATATCCCCGATTCTGCTAGACCTGCACTGGCTACCCTTGGAACAACGCATTCGTTAAAAAGTAATTATAATTGTACGCCATGCTCTCGCCTCAAATGCACTTGCATATATTCTCCATTTTTTCAATGTTTCCAGGCATGCTGACGAACGTATACTGCGGCATGTCTCTGTTAGAAGCAAAAGCTTTAGCTTGATCGGAGCGTCGTTATGGAATGACCTACCGTTGGATCTTCGCAATTCGAATCTGACTGCCTTTGAATTAAAATCTAAATTTAAAACTCATCTATTCCCATCATAATTTTTGTTTTCTTGCTGTGCCGTTGACGTGCTTTCATTTATTGATATTGTTTTCCTATCGTATTCTCATTTAAAGCGTTCTTGCAACGCGTTCTGCGAAAAAGGCGCTATATAAATGTATTATTATTATGTTGTTCAACATCAGCAGTTAGCGGACATTCTCAACTTTTGGGCAGGTCCAATTTTGCATTTTCCCCTCCCTATGGAACATTATTTCGTGATTCAACCTTTATTACAAAAAATTATGACAATTTTAATATTCTCCCACAGGGTGGCAGTTATTCTCTTAAAGGGATTGGTGGTTCTCTCATCTGCGGTAGGTCTATACCTACCCACACTACGTGTATACACTTTCATTTTACTCCTATCTTCAATATATTACCCTTTAAAACCGATTGGAAATAAAAATTTTACAAAATTCAATATTTACACTTCAATGTTAAATTTATTGAAATTTACCAAATTTTCCTAAATTAGGTTAAAATTTACCTTATTACCTGGGTGTATTCTACATTTTCCCTGGGTCGGTAGGGCCCGACTTCACTATTACTCAACCATTATTGCCATTACTATTTGGAAAATCACAACTCTTGGGAGTTAATTTAAAATGTTTAATTTTACTGTTATTTATCTCTCCAAACTCGGTATCACTCTAAATTTATGGAACTATTTAATGGAGCTCTAGTAACCCCTTCTCTACTTTAGAATCTACTCTGTTCTGACTACATTACCCCTATTTCATACCCAAAAATTTTTCTCAAAAATATATATACAATTTTCATTAATAAATAAATTTCCTTATATAGCTAATAACTTGTTGCGTTGTTGGCTAGGAGGAGGATGACATCTACGACGTGTGCGCTACGTGTGTAGTTATTCTTTTTGTATTAGATATTATTGTTGTTTTTCTTGTTTCCACGATTTTTTTGATTTACTAGTGTTCTTATATTGTTTTTAGTTAATATTACCTAATAATAATGTATATGGCATGTACATCAACGCCGTCTCCGAAGAAGGAGGATGATATCTGGGAAATTCCGACTGGTATGGAATCTTCAGAGGAGCAAAATAAAGTTACTACGGAAGATGCTACGTGGGTAGGCGATTATGCGAATCAACCTGGTTCCGAAGAGCTACAACCTCCTCATATTCTACAACGGCCTATACCCCTAATCAGGGAGTAACCGGAATTCCGGTTCCGGCGAAAATCGTGTTCCGGTTGCGGTTCCGGCAAAGGGCAAAAACCATACCGGAACCGGAATTCCGGTTTAAAAATTTTGTTTGAAATTTTCCACGTTTCTTGCTTCATCCTGTAATCCAAACATATGTTATATTATACAATGATCAAGCTCCAATACAACCAAGCAAAAGAAAAGATTAACTAACCAATTTGCCGTGTGAAACGTAAGTAGGGCACATAATTTGAGCAGGAATTTTTCATAATAACCTGCAGGAGTTTGTTAAATCAAAGCCAGGTCGATGATTGTAGCAGCTATTTCACACATTCAGAAGTCTGTGGGATACATTTGAATTAAACCGGTCCAACTCGGTAACAGAGTGTGGCTTACGCAGAAGTACTTAGCCTATGCTTGGCTAACATAAACTGCGTCAAGCACCAGCCGGTGCGCTTTAAACTTTGTAAATCAGGTGAAATTGAAGTAACGTTATCTGCAACGCAAGCAGAAACTGCTTCCTTGGCAATGAACTGTATTTATTGAAACTGGGCGAGCAGCATCTTGTTTCATTTATAGTATATATTCTGATTAGAAAGTTATCACTACCATCTAACCGACGGGAACTGATTGTCCAACGCTAGCCTAAACAATGTCTCTGACCACTGATCAGAAAATTACCTTCTATCTATTATTTTATCTTAGAATCATATAAACCAATAATCTTAAGTTTCCTACGAAGAACATGCAACAAACGTATGTGTAGTAAAGGGAGGCGACTGGAGACACAGCGAAAGTGTGTATTCTATGCTCCAAGCTTTGTAAGCACATTCGATTTGACGCAGTATACGCAATGGTGTATAGTGGAAGACATTTTTTGCTCTGAATGTCCAAAACCGACATATTTGATCGATAAATAAACATTATTAGCTTCCCCAGTCTCTTTAAAGTTTCAGAAAGGCAATAATGCCTTCGCAATACATTAAGTTTAATGTAAAAGTTATTTTTAATGTATTTTAAATCCACTATACCTTCATTTCTTCCATCATCTGTTTTACTATATATAAATTTCGAAGACCAGGTTCCGGATCCGGTTTAAATGAACGGTTCCGGTTCTGGTTATTCCCTGACTGTAATGTCTGCCGTTACCCCATTGGTGAGACCAACCTGTGTAAGCGGTGAGAGCGCATCGATTTTTGCTGTTAACTGCATCATTCATTCCAGCATATCATCTTGCTTCTTAGACATATCGTTGACTTTCTCCTTTAGTGATTTTACCACTCGAAGTTCATCGTCGACATGACCATTACAGGTATCGCAATAGCAACGTACCGAGGCGTTTTGTCGGTTCAAGCAATCGTGCTGCGTTGAGTTGACTTCACGGCATGATGCTCTGGGAATATCCATTTAAACCGGAACCGGCACCTGGTCTTTGAAATTTATATATATACGTATAAGAAGGATGCATCTCCAGGCGTAGATGAGCTTAACAACAAGCTTTTGATAAATACCAGGTCTGTTACTGCGGCCCGCCTGTCATCGCTTTTCAACTCGTCTATTGCTTCCGGTGTGTTTCCTAGCGATTGGAAGGTGGCTAAGGTTGTGCCTATCTTCAAAAATCGAGGTGACCGGTCAAAGTGTGACAACTACAGACCGATTAGTCTGACGTCGTCGGTCAGCAAAGTTCTAGAGACGCTTGTGCGCGATAGGTTGACTGACTATTTATCTCGTCATGGTTTGATTTACGCTAGCCAACACGGTTTCATATCAAAACGTTCTACGACTACTCAATTGCTGGACTATCTTAACTTTGTCACCAAGTGTCTCGATGATGGCGATTGGGTTGATGTAGCATACGTGGATTTTCGAAAGGCGTTTGACTGCGTCAACCATGAAGCGCTTCTTTGGATCTCGAATTGTATGGAATACGAGGTACTCTGCTAACATGGTTTCGTAGCTATTTGGTCGGCCGGCGACAATTCGTCCGCGTAAATGGTACGTCATCGTCTTGAACCACCGTTACCAGCGGGGTTCCCCAAGGGTCGGTCCTTGGTCCTCTCCTGTTTCTCTTGTTCGTTGATGACCTCGATGACTACGTTTCCGGGTCAGTTTACAAGTTCGCCGATGATCTCCGTCTGGCCAGAAGAATCATCAAGCGCATGCGAGATTCATCTTTTGACGCGATGCAGTGCGATCTCGACGGGCTGTCTGCTTACTGTTCCAGAATCGTGTCTATCGATTAACGACGATAAAAGTGGATTATGCACTGCGGACACGACAATCCGCGAGTCGTGTATTCTCTTGATGACAATCTCTGCATCCAACGGACCAGAGAAAGATCTTGGGATCATCTCGAGCAACTTGATTTTTTCGAGCACTGCTGCATGGTGCCTGCCAGGGCGATCGTGTCTTGTTTTACCTGCTGGGGCGAACAATTCAGTGTTGGACCAAACCGATTTGGCTGCAGCTTTATCGCGCTCTTGTGCGTCCCCATGTGAATACGCAGTGACGGCGTGGTGCCCGTGTCTGGATCGTGATATACAAACAATTGAGCGAGTGCAACGTCTGGCAATGAGAACTCGTGGCGGCTGTTCGCCACTGGAGCTATGCAGACGAGACTTTGTTTTTTCGAAATTCAATCCCTCCAAACTCAACGAACTAGGAGCGACCTCATATTCGTTTATAAGATGTTCCATGGCGGTGTCGATCTTCCGATTTCGAAGTTCTTTACACGAGGCTTTGGCATCACGAGGGTTTATAATTTCAAGCTCGAAACGATTGAAGTTCCAAGGCTTGAAGTTGCGGCGAACGTTTTTCTCTCAGCGCGTCGTTAGGCTCTGGAATTCACTACCAATGCACGTGGTCAATGCTGCTTCATTGTCATCATTCAAACAAAGGTTTGCACTCGTCTGACTGTCTTGCTGTAATCTAATCGATTGTTGTAATTTATTTTCAATCGATCTGGCCTTGTTAACGAGGCTGAAGTCTCCTCCAATTTCGGTACTGGTTTCGGAACTGTGCTTCATTCCTCGATGAACAACTCATCACATTTGGATTTGCCGGTACCTTTGGGGGAAGAAGGTGCATAAGGTACATAAGTATATATATCAGGGAATAACCGGAACCGTCCATTTAAACCGGAACCAGAACTTGGTCTTCGAAATTTATATATAGTAAAACAAATGAAGGAAGAAATCAAGGTATAGTGGATTTAAAAGGCATTAAAAATAACGTTTACATTAAACTTAATGTATTGCGATGGTATTATTGCCTTTCTGAAACTTTAAAAGAGACTGAGGAAGCTAATGTTTATTTATCGATCAAACATGTCGATTTTTGGACACCCAGAGCAAAAATGCCTTCCACTATACACCACTGCGTATACTGCGTCAAATCGAATATGCTTAGAAAGCTTGGAGCGTAGAATACACACTTTCGCTCTGCCTCCAGTCGCCTACCTTTACTACACATACGTTTGTTACATGTTATTGTGTAGGAAACCTGAAATTAATGGTTTATTTGATTCTAAGCGAAAATAATAGAAAGAAGGTAATTTTATGATCAGTGGTCAGAGACATTGTTTAGGCTAGCGTTGGACAATCAGTTTCCGTCGGTTAGATGATAATGATAACTTTCTAATCAGAATCCTGTAAATGAGACAAACTGTGATACTGCTCGCACAGTTTCAATAAATGCATTTCATTGCCTAGAAAGCAGTTTCTAGCTGCGCTGCAGATAACGTTAGTTTACTTCAATTTCGCCTGATTTACAAAGTTTACAAGCACACTGGCTCGTGTTTTGATGCCAATTATATTGTTGCAAGCATACGCTAAGTACTTCTACGTAAGCCATACTTCTACCCAGTTGGACTGGTTTAATTCGAAAGTAACCTGGAAACTTCTATTCTAAAATAGCTGCTACAGGCATCGACCTGGCTCTCATTTAACAAACTTCTGCAGATTATTATGAAAAATTCCTTCTCAAATTATGTGCCTGACTTACGTTTCACACGGGTAGTTGTTTAGTTAATCTTTTCTTTTGCTTGGTTGTATTGGAAAGCTTGATTAGTTGTATTACATCATATATTTCAGTATGCTTGGATTACAGGATGAAGCAGGGCATGAAAATTTTCAGAACATGAAAAAATTTTAAAACCGAATTCCGGTTCCGGTATGGTTTTTTGCCTTTTGCGGCACGACCGGAACACGATTTTCGCCGGAACCGGAAACGGAATTCCCGTTACACCGTGGAAAATAAATATGGGTGGAAACCGAATTCCGGTTCCGGCGAAAATCGCGTTCCGGTTGCGGTTCCGGCAAATGGCAAAAACCATACCGGAACCGGAATTCCTGTTTAAAAATTTTGTTTGAAATTTTCCACATTTTGTGCTTCATCTTGGGTAGTAGAATTACTTAGATTCTCTGCAATATGAACATGATTTTGGTATTATCTGCACCGGTTGTTGAGATACAACCAAGAATACATGATCCGGGGGCCTTGGGTCCTGTTTTACGCCGTATGAAGCTAGAATCCGTTTTTGCGTCTAGCTAAGGGTTATAAATAGAGAGTTTTAGGTTTTCGAATGAGCTATCTCGCGAAACAATCGGCTCAGTAGTTGAAGTTGAGCTATGCGTGGCACCCTAAAGAAGACACTAAAAGCAACAAAAACACATTTAGGTGCATTTCCCACGACTTTTCACCAAATATGAAATTTGGCGCCAACTATAAGCTTATAGATTCCAGATTGGGAAGTAGTTGAAAAAGTTGGTATATATCATTGGAAAGCCCTGGTAAAGCTACATGGAATAGGCGTATTAGTTTGCGGATACCTCGTTTATTTATTGCGAAAAGTCGCAAAAACTGGAGGGGGTGCCCAAAAAATGGGCCAAAATAACGTCATTTTGCCCCATAACTTTTCCCACGTGAAAAAATTCAAAAATCGGACTCCGTCACTACACCTAAATCGACCATTGCGGTTCGAATGAGCTATCATGCATCATATCGGCCCAACAGTTATCGAGATCCAGGTGCGACAGGCACACAGACAGGACCTCCTCAACCCCCCTTCAGAGCCAAAATTGAAAATTCTCGTTCTACTCGCTCGCGAGTGGAATGAGCTCGCTAAATATAGAATATTTTTGGTCTGTAATATAGTATAAATGTCCCGAATGATCGACTAGTTCGAGATTGACGCCGTTACGAATCAAAATGCTTGTCTCGGTTCGTCCTTTACCCATTTTTACCAATTTTTATACAATTGTTCGTCGATTTCCGGGAAGTGAATGCTTCGTGGACTATGTGGTGCGAAAAACGAGTAGTAACCACTGATGATTTGTTGACGTTGCATTGCGCCGACCGTAACCGGTCGCAGAAACAGGTCCGATGTGAAGTACGGCGGTCTTTGAATTATGGAAGACACTAATTGATCTCAACCAAAGACCTACGCAAATGTTCATCAGCAATTGCCGTCGTTTCGTCATGTATTTGTCTACATACCGCCAATAGTTGTTGCTATTGGCTTTGCAACACGTACTTTAGCAACCTCTGTACATTCTCGACACGGATGATTGCTCATATCCTGCTCGCCATATCGTGATTTGTCAAGCTGATCGCTTAAATCACGAATCGTTTCGAAAGGCTTGTTGAGCTCTGGACCAAATCCTTTATCTTATTCCTCGAGGCATCTTTGCAATATTGTATTGGGTTGATTATCCGGTCGGTGACGATATCGTTCCATTCTCGAAAGAATGTAGATGTGATTAAAGAAGAGCAGGGTAGGTTTGGAGTGTACCCTTTTTTCACAACGCTCGACAAAACAGTGCGACAGAACTCGTCCACTTAACACTTTAACATTTCGATATATATACGTATACATACAATTAATTATCAGATTCAGTTGATGTTATCTACCTCGATCTCCGAAAAGCCGTTGACCGAGTACCACATCAAAGGCTTGTCATTAAACTTGAACGTTAAGGCGTCCGTGGTACGTTGCTTAACTGGATCAGTAGTTTTTTTAACTGGTAGATACCAACGTGTCTCAGTAAATGGCTCTAAATCATCGCATTCTTTAGTATCGTCTGTATTCCCTCAGGGCTCCGTCATCGGTCCCATACTATTTCTTTATTATATCAATGATCTTGACGAAAATGTATCAAGCAAGGTCCTCAAATTTGCGGATGATACTAAACTCATTCGTCGAATCCATAGACAACACTCCTCTGTTGATGTCGAAGACCTGTCAAATGATTTCATTGGCTTACATAACACAGTACGCAGTAAACTGGCTATTTGATTTCAACATCCATAAATTTGACTGTATGCTTTTTTGCAGTGGCAATGCTAAGCTTCATTATGAATTGCGCGGCCAACCTATCCCGACCGTTGACTACTGCAGTGACCTATGTGTCATTGTTTGCAGTAATTTGAGTGTTAGTTAACAGTGCGCCAAGATTTCCAAAGCTGCTCATAAGATGTTAGGTACGCTCCAGGCTCCATCGCACTCTTCGATATTGGAACGCCGATGTTTTTCTAAGCCTTTATTTTGCTTTGGTGCGTCCGATTGTTGAGTATGCTAGCCCTGCTTGGAACCCTAGCTATCGAAGTGACATTGAGCGCATTGAATCAAAGATGTTCAAATCGATGTGATGAGAACATTGTTCAAAGACGTGCTACCCGATTTCTTTATCAACTGCGTGATAAACCTTATCATGAGTGGCTCGAATATCTTGGTATTCAATCGCTTGCTGTCCGACGTAGACGAGCTGACTTAATTCTTCTCCATAAAATGATGCACGGCTTGGTGGATTCTGACTGGTCAAATATGTTCTCCCTCGCCCCAGATGCGGGTTTACGTCAACATTATCTCAGTCTACGTGTTTCGTCGGTTCCAAGACACAACTATCGTTCTCATGCCATTCGATCTGTACCGCATTGGAATAATTTAACTGAATATGGGGTAGCTGCTCCCTCAACAAAAGTTTTTATATCTCGACTACATGACTCCGGGGCCTTAGTTGCTTGACAACCGGGTCTGCTGCCATTTTTTGTTCTTCTTTCAGTCTTGTACGAAAACAGCCGCCATAAACGAGGCGGCTATGATATGATCCCCGAACTAAAGTTCTACAACTGGTAACTAGGCCTCGCAGGATCAGTTCGGTGAGTATTACCGGTGAGCATCATCTCGTTTTGTCAATCCTTCCCGCAAATATTCGAACAGTGCTGTGCCAATTTCTTCGACAATTTCTATGTAATCGACTGTTGTCACAGGTCTTCGTGCTTCTCTCACGGTACGAAGGAAACGATGCCGCAGGTTACTGACAATAATTCCTGATTGTAACGATGACGTGGTTGAATTCCGGCTGACGGTTTTCTGAGGGTGTACGCCAATACTGCTTGATATCGTATTTCATCGTTTTGTGATTCGTATTTTCCCACCATTGATAATCTTTGGTAGTAGCTTACGGATCGTCTTCATCACTGGCGTGAATAAGTTTGCCGTTCTTTACTTTGAGTACGTGACTTCGACTTTGCCGGCGGTTCATCATTATGAGCGCTGAGAACAATTGGTGTAGACATGGCTGGCGCTTCACCGCTGCCGTCATCTTCGTCCCACCATTCAGTTTTACGCCGCAATGACTTGCGTTGTTGTGGACGTTGTTCGTCACGCGATTGATGTTGCTGACGTGATGGCGACAGTTTACGTGACGTTGATGGCTGATCATACGATGGATGTTGTCTGGTATGACTGGAACTTGGAACATCAAGACAACGTGGTTGTTGTTGCTGTGGTTGGCTCTCACCATTACGTGTCGCAGATGATGAAGCAAGTGGAAGCTGTATACTACGTTCTATACGCTGTGGCTTTTCTTCTGGTAGCTGATGATTTTGCTCCGAAATCGGCTGATAACGAACCGCTGTTTGATTACAATCGAAATATGATGATAGCACTGGATATGCTGCTGTCTCCCCTTCCCCCCGTGATCAAAGTTTGGTTCCCTAGGTACTTTTGTGGCAGTTCGGGAAAGCCAGTATATATATACCTCCTGATTGCCCAATTTAGCAGGGACCCGCTGATGAACTGCAGGAACTCGGACCTTGTGGTTTTAGTTTTCTATATTTTTGAACTTTGAAATGTACCTATATACACATTATATATTATTTATATGGTTCAAAGAAGCCGGTATAGACTATATATCGCTGCAGATGTGCTATTTCCATTTATCAGTTTATAAAACTACATGTTGTCGTTGCAGTATATAAATAAATAAATAAGATTTGTATATCAATGCCTGAAGAAATTGCTGAAGCTGACAAAAAGGTATGATTTTTTATAATGTATACCGTATTATATATGTTGATTTTGATTTCGCAAATATGCTATTTGTGCTATGTTTTCTGAGCGACATGTCTGCTAAATGATTTTGTGGACACTGTGTATATACATATATAAAGATTATATCTGAGTTGATAGAGGCGTCATTTAGCAGTACGTATATATGTACAGTACAGCATTGTGCTGGACATTATCAAAACAGCAAATATAATCTGATCTGTGAGATATAAACACAAAATTAGGCTAGGAATAAGACAATTATGTTAGGCAAGAGTGAGCTCGGTACACGGTCTCGGTTTATCTAAATCCCATTGGCTACATACTCTAAAACGGTTGTCATCTTGAAAAGACGGGAATTCAGATGATTCAGTACATATGGGTATTGCAAAAACTTTAGCATGAGATGCTGAAGTTAAACCTTTCAGATACAAGTTTTCTCGCAGTACTTATACGCTCTAAGTCATCTGAATCTCCGTATGTGAAAGGCAAATTAATCCATATATGATCAATCTGTGACTCTGAGACTAAAGAGTTTCAACATTTTGGAAATTGGGTTCATCGACCGTAACCCTGTGAAACGCACAATATAGCCAAGTTAATGGAAAATTCTGTTTTTATAAATATTTTAGCTAAGGAGCACACAAGCACAGTATGTTGGAAAAATGAAAAAAATCGCACAGCTCCTCCAGTTTTGAGACCTCCGGGTGGATAGGACATTACTGCAGCATCCCACCACAACTACATTCTGTTACGTACTTAGTGATTAAAAAGTTCCGCAAATCCTATATACAGTGAAGCGCTACGAATTGTACAGACGGATAAAAATAAATTTTTTGCACAATTGTGCCCTATTTGAGTTGTTGTTGTAGCCATCTGAGACCATGAACAATTAGGCTTCTGCATTGAAATCGGCAGGCTGCTGTTTTCATAGGTTTTCTGCAGTAATGGAAGTATCATGCTTCTTACTTTTCAATAGATTGTATGCATCATGATGTGTTTCCCTAGAGTCGGGGGCATTTGTCTTTCATGGTTGGGTCAATTCGGGTGCAGTAAGACATTAAATGCTTCTAATAGCTCAACTGCAGCATTTGTGACAAAGTGGACTTGGCGTATCTCCCGAGAGTTGTTTTTGATTTGTCAATGTCATATGGATGTGTTATGACTATATAATTTGTTGGAAGTTGGAACTGACCTGGGAACTGTTTTGGGT
Organism: Trileptium ribeirensis; assembly: GCA_030248225.1. Lineage (NCBI taxonomy): Eukaryota > Metazoa > Nematoda > Enoplea > Enoplida > Thoracostomopsidae > Trileptium > Trileptium ribeirensis. Next base: position 33,736 of record JASANE010006197.1, on the reverse strand, counting down.
GTCGTTATTCACGTTTCTTTATCCCGGCCTCATTCTGTACCGGCCAAGGCTTTTAACATCTGCCTTTTCTTTATCCTTTCTGCCGCATTCATGCAATGCTCAGCGACGTATACATTGTATCGTGGATAAATCACATATTTTTAAGCTTGGTGGCTAAGGGAACTTTGGTATTGTTGATGTGCTATTTGAGAAATAGCCTACTATGAATGTTTTATAGAAGAGTATGACATTTGAGCACTGACTTCTCAAAGTGGGAGGTGCCTGGCATACACGGGCGCCCCGGCTTGCAGTTCTTGCAAAATTTTGGCTTCCTCAGTCTAACATATCCCTAGTTGACATAAAAGATTGACAATTTTTTTTACAAAAATTTTTTTGTGTAGCATAAAAATTTGATTAATTTCAGTAAAAATGGATGAAAAGTTTGTTTTTTACCTCAATTAATACGTCTTCGCACAGTTTCCATAGCCATTCATTAACAATTCTAGCTTTTCCGCTGAAAATTTTTTACTTTACAAAATATTTAGATTTCGACCCGCGGTTCAAACCAGGCTACGCCGCTCACGCCCTCTGGCAAATTCTGGCGCCTCCCAGTTCCGAACCAGGGGCTTCGGTTAATGGCTCCCGGCAAAATTTCAGCAAATGGAGAATCTATACTCCGTTTTAATGACCGGGAATCTGACGGAATCTCACATATAGATTGAAACCCGTTGCAACCCTGATAAGGAAGGACCGAAACAGACGGACAGATAAACAAATGTGTGTGCTCATGCAATGAATGTCTTTGACATCTACGAAACACCTTATAATGAAGTACATTGCAGTTGCTACGTCCAGGGTCTCCGCTCGACAGGGAAAATATGGAAAACATGGAAATTATCGATTTTTGCAGGGAAAACGGAAAATTTTGACATCTGGAGGAAAAAATTTTGGGATTTTTTGGAAATGGGTTGCTTTTTGAAATATTTTTGAAAATTTTTGATTTTTTTATTCGTTTATTTCAGACCAAGGACCCTCATTTCTCCGATTTCATGCTGCAGCAATGTCGCACCTTCTGCAATATATAACTAAATTTAATATATATAGTTTTAATGTTTTAGTTTTCACACTAATATATTGTCTGAAACCCTATAATTTTCAGCTTATACACATGATTTTAGGCGATATATCATTTGTGTGTTCATATGTCCAAGTTGAATTTTTACAGGAGCTGCAGGGAAAACAGGAAAAAATGGCGAAATTTTGCAGGGAAAACAGGGAAAAAATTGTCGAGATTCCGCGGGCACCCTGTACGTCAGCATCACTGCATATTTGTATATTATTTTGACTTCGAAATCAATTGTTATCGAATTTCACTGCATCTTTCATAGTGGGGAAACTGACTTGGTCACAAGTTTCTGAGAAGTGGTTTTGGGGAAAATTTTGGGGTCCATGTTCATTTTTTGTGAGAAATCTAGAAGTGGGGAACAAGTTTTGTTTCCATATTATCAGGTATATGACTTTAGTTGTCGTGCAAACATCGTCAGGCTACGTAGCAATATTTTAACATTAGAAATAGGAATTAACATTTAAAAACATAGCATATATATAAATACATGTAAAAACCTAATTTAGAGACATTAATATATTCCAACATGGGGGTTCAGGTGAGTGGGCGGTAGGTTAGTTATGGGGCAGATCTGACGAATATCGAGATTTGAAAAGTGACGGCCACACTTCCTATCCTCACAGGACATGCCAGGACAAAAATTCGGAATCTGAGCTTGACCTGTACGTAAGCGGGTGTGGGATAAGGGCCGCCCCTTTTATTTCAGAAGCCCGGCCAAACACGGTGACGTGTTCAGACTATCAACCTATGTAGGTATGACTGGTTGCTCAAAAAGGTTCTTTAGTGAATTACTGTATAACTTTAGGGGGCGTAAATCGGACGTGTGTGAAAAACAATGTTTTCTTAACTAACTTGTATTGCTTTACTATTTTAGCTCAAGGAATTTAAAGACAACTGGAAGAAACATGTAAGCGCTTGTTCATTTACATGCGTATTGTGAAAATGTTATTGCATTGGTGTTTCATTTATCGGCGATAATACCAGACTAGGTCTGGTTGCAGCCATGTTCCCTACCCGTTAGGTTGACACTTTGGTCCATTGTTGACATTGTGGACCGGACCAGCGTGATAGTCTCGTTTCGACGAGGCACAAATTGTGATTGAAAGAAAAAAATTCCACTTTAAAGCTCCGGTAATGAACTAGATTGGTAGAGCCGCACCCGTTCAGGCAAACTGTGCCAAAAATCAACCATGCGATTTACAAAGAAATATTTTCGAATGTCAGACTTCGAAAAGATTTTGACCTTTAGCTTTTTAATATGTCCCCGGATTGTCAATATCGAAGTACTCCGGTGAAATCACGTCCTTCTGCAATTTGAAGATGGTTACCAGGTCATTTCTCAGTCGTCTCGTCTCCAGTGTTTGGATACCTCAGTAGCACGGTCGATCGTGATAATTTAGATGGCGAATTTGCGATAATAGTTTAGTGGCATGACGTTGTACTGATTCGATAGCCCGTATATTTCGGATATATATAGTAAGGACACCAGACTACTATGACGCATTCATTATGTGCGCCCGGTAGAGTCACAAGCATACCTGTATAGTCCAATATTGAATTGTTCTATATAGCATGTCTAGCATTTTACGGGCTTAATTCGAAATTATATACAATATACAATTATTAGTAGACATTTTGAGGTCGGACGTCAACGTTACCCCAGGTCGTTCACTACAACAGTAATGTCGAGAATGTTAGTACCCATTGCATACTCAGCACATGGGTTAACAGCACATAATTATGTGTTAAGTAGTGTACCTGTTGAAGCAACGTTTTGTGAGGATATGTTTGGTCATTGATATTGTTAGAATTGGCATCGTGCAGTTTGCTTTTTTGGCGTTGCGGCTTCAACGTTATGTCATTGGATTACATGTACTTTTGGATAAATTTGCTTCCTTGGCTTCTCCATTCGCTGAAAATTTTGTCTGGGTGCCCGCTTCCTGGATTTTTACGGAAATTCCTAGGTTTTGGTAACCCTCCTGGAATTTGAAGCCTCGCAGAAGAAAAAACATTTCCTGTTTGTTTTGGCAAAAATTTGCAGGAAAATGACACTTTTTCCACCGAAAATGGCCATCGTCGCATCCGTCTTTAGACTAAAAGCGTAAAAAATTCGGGTTAATCAAAATGCCGCCACTGTCAAAACGATCGTAAGCGGATGTAGGATAAGTGGCATCAGTTAGAGGCCAAGCGTAAAGTTGCATAATCTGAGGCATCGTCATTGGCTGAAAAACTGGCGGAATTTAAGACGAAACCGAATTAAATTTGAGTTGGTGAAACATGAATATGATATTTCATTGAAATTTTGTTTAAATTGAACATTCATGGCAAAGTTTTTGGAAAGTAAAAATTATTTTCTTAAAATTTTAGACTCATCGAGCATGTTTTGCCATGGACCATGAACCGCCCACTGGATCGGAACTGGAGGATTTTGCAGTGAGGAGGCACTGGGGAAAATTTTCAAAAATTATATGTTTTTATTGAAAAACGCTAAAATTGATGAATGGCGTGGGAAGCAGTGCAAAAACGTTTCTATTGATGTTAAAAGCAATTACGTATATATAACCATTTTTTATCTAAACTAAAAGTAATTAAATTTTTAACTCCAGACTTGGATTTGTCAAACATTTTGTCAGTTTGTTATGTGAGATAGTGTGTTTTAATGAAGTTATGCAATAAAATTTGCCAATGGTCTCCACCGCGGGCACTGTTTTTTGGCATTGGCGCAAATAAATGCCAGAGGCCTCTGCCCCACTACTCAATTTGGGAAAGTCAGACTTGTGGGTCATGGAAGCGTTTTCGAAATTTTCTATAGAACGGATTTTTGAAAATGCGAGGATATTGTTTGACAAAATGGTCGATATACTGGCTGCATTCATTGGCCTGATTTTTTACACGTTGTTGATATTTCGGGTTTGTTTTCATACTTCAAATGCTGTTTTTTAAACATTTACGGAGCTCCACTTGTTTATATTACTGCATGGCTATAAAGCTGTACTGTTGATGCCTCTTCTTTCCAGTTTGTGAAATCCGATGAAAGTTGTTTATAATACAACTAGGGCTAGATAAACTGAAAATATTACGCCCGCTAGATCTTAAACCACAGAAAGCCTACATAAATAAGAAATACAAATGAACCACTGAATCGTTGACTTTGTCTGCACACGGCTTTGCCCAGACGCCGCCCGTCGACATACGGACCCATTAGGTCATATGCATATCTAATTAAATCACAAATTCATCCTACTTGTCTCCTTTTGCTAAACGCTAAACCCGCCGACCACGTCTTCCGGGGTTAAAATGGGTCCCAAAATTTCATTGGTCATATTTTTTATATTTGGCCTTCAGGATACAACTTTGCTCTACATCATTTTTTGTCAGGCGACTCCCTGGGTCGCTAAAGGTCCAATTTGGGTATGTCGACCAATTTTTCACGAAAACATCATTTTTTGCTCTCTGACATGTTATACGCTAACTACGAGCTTCACGACATCCTTATGTAGGTTTTCGAGTACGCTTAATCCAATTATTGTTGTCGGACACTTGCGGTTGCTGTAAGATGTTCCAGGGGCTATGTGGTGTTTTAGGCTATGCTGACCTATTCTCACACAAGAATTTTTGCATTTGTGGCATGTTATTGTGGTGTGGGAGCGTCAAAACATTTTATATAGGTTTTCAAGCACGCTAAATACGATCGAATCGTCGTCAAAAGGCTGTTGTTTTCTGTATCGTCTCCTACGGCGATATTGGGTGTTTTAGGGTCAACCAACCTTTTTTCACAGAACATCTTTTTTGCTCTTTTTGCATTGGGCAAGAGTGTTATGTAGGTTTTGAAGTACGCTGAATACGATGGTATTGCGGTCGGAGAGCTGCTGATGATGTATCGCATTCCTTCAGGGCTCAGGGTATCTGTTTTTAGGATTGGCCGACCCATTTACAAAACGCCTCTTTTGGATTTTCCAAATGAGATCAAGAGTGCATGATGATTTCTTGAGTAGAGTACGTATTACATTTTTTCGAAATCACCACATAAACCGTTGGGCTTGATGCGACTCATTTGAACTAAACTTTTGAGGAGTTGCGCCCTCATTGTTAGAGAGTCATGGTATCATATAAAATGTCTTCTTTCGAAACGCTCTAAGTTAAAGGGCGTCCTGTGAAAAAATTCTTATTTTCAACTCCGCCTTATGTTGACGCAGGGTATAACGATCCGCCCGCATAACCTGGGTTGCGGGGCGGAGCAAATTTTTGTTCATGATACCATGACCCTTCGAAGTAAGCGGGGGCATATCCATTCTACTCAGAACCTAAGTATAAGGTCCAAATGGGTCATATCAGGCACGACGCGGTGTATATGTAGATTTCGGAGACTCTTGATGTGACGTGGTATCGAAAATTTTGCGCTTACAAAAAACTGACGATTTCTATAAAAGCAATTCAAAGTTATGACACATTTAATTTCCGAATACATCATTGTATGGTCAAGTACTCAACTGCAATTGCTTATATTTAGCTACACGATCTGATGCCTGTTTTTTCCGATTTGTTGTCAATGGTAAACTGATAAACTATGTAAGAATATTGTTTTTTGTTCGGGTTTATCTTTTGGTTGCTTAAAATGCTTGCTTAAAAATAGCCTTTTGTTTTAGACCGAAAAGATTGTCCTCGAACGATTTCCTCAGAACATCTTGGAGCTCGACCAGCTAATTAATGTGCGTTATTTCGACGTCTGTTTGGATTTGGAAAATCCTTGAACTCGTACACGTGTGTATCCAGTGCAGATTAATTGGTATCACCAGAATCGGCTGTCTATTTATAGTTTATTATGGAGTATAGCTATGTACCATTAATATAATTATAAGCTATTAATTATGTTCAACCCCTATATGCAGGACGACGGAATTGATTAAGACTAACAACTAGCAACAAACGTAACATCTCGATCTATAGGAGTGTAATTGATCTCAATTTCATTGTGAATCCTTGAGTTCGCAATAAGCGAATTTTTCCAACTAGTCAAGTAACATGACTTATATTCGGCTTATTTTATAAGTTGATGCTACCTGTTGATAGCTTCGCCTCTGTAAATTACAAATTCAACACAACCTTGAATATTTACCACCTTAGTGATTAGACAAGCTAGTAGTTAATAGTTGCTATTTCCTATTATAGTATGTCTAATCGTTGAAATGATTATATAAGTTATAGATTGTTGTAAAAACGTTTTTGAAAGTGCAAGCGAGGGTGAAACAAAGCGAGCGTAGTTTCATTTTAAATTGTCATTTTGTTTACAATGGACTTTTAATGCATGAATGAGCATGGTCTGTAGCATGCTGTGTTTGATGTATATGCCACTCTAAAACCTCTTTAACCCCTGAACTCATTTAAAATCTTAAAAGCTCGTTGACTCTACACTGACAACGCATCAAGTAATTTAACTGGTCTCTAAGTAACCAAATCATCATATTCAGCCTATAAAACCATGAAAGCCCATGAAAAACACGATACTCTAGATAACAAAGCCAACGTAGTCAGCCTACCGGGATTCCTTTTAGACAATTCTTGGACCTGTACCCTATACGCAACGAAACCATATTATGGAAATCGGATTTATTTACCCTAAGCCTGTCGGAAACCCATGAAACGGCAAAAAATATGCACGCTGGACTCTAGATAACCAAATCATTGTATCCAACCTACCCGAAAACTTGAATATGTAATTCATTATAGCCTGCTCGAAATACATAATCAGACAAATATATACCGACTACATTTTGGAAATCGGGTTCGTCGATATTAAAACCTTTGAAACCTCCTAGAAAAGATATACTATAGTTGAGTTAGCATTGTGTTTGCGCTACTCCCATTATTCCATGCCTAAATTTTCACAAAACCGACATGATTTGGAGACTAATTTTGGCCATTAGAGATGATCAAAAATATGTATTGCCATAAATATCGGATCGAAATATGGAGACCACCATACAGAATTTTATCGAGATCTACATCTACCGTTGACGTTTTCGCGCCATAAACCGCAGGTAAAAAATGTACCCAAAAAGTTAAATTTTTACGACGTAAATTTTTGCTAGTCAAGGGTGAGCGATAGGGTTGGCTTAGTTGTTGTGACTTCAGATTGGGTGTGTTCTTATGATTTGTTTTAGATAAAATTCGTTTTCTGTGCTTATGTTTTTTTCTTAATGTATATGCTTTAACTATTTATATTTTTTCAGAGTAAAAACTTTGAGTTGTCGCGTCTAGACGAAATTTCAGAAGACATCAACATTCCCGTGCCCGACCCGAACGCAGCTGGGACAACTGCTAACCGTGAAGAAAATGGGAACAGCAGCAACCTAGCCGTTCCTCAGAGCGGCGATGCTCGTTCCAGCTCGCCTGACGTAAGTCAAAATAAATTTTAGCTCAGTTGTATTGACAGCCAATTTTGTGGTCTGTCGGTGAACACTAACCTGATCAACTCACGGATAAGTTATCACAATTTTTTGCTGGTACTATATTAGGTGTAATTTTGGCTTTTGTATAAGGCTAAATTCCGTCGTTATTTTCTTCTAACCAAAATTTCCGGGTACTAATACCGCATTTAATAGCGTTTGTTCTCACCTTAAAAAGTTGGTGAAAGACCAAAATGGTGAATTCGTAGCATTTTTTAATTTAGTTGTACCAAGAGTTCAGGATGGCGTGTGGGAATGGTATGAAACTCTTTTCAAACTCGTTTCAAACGTGCAAAGCATGGTGAAATTCATTTAGTTACCGGTCCCTAATTCAGTAGAAGGTAACCCAGCCCCATTTTGTACTTTTGGTATTACAGCCAAGAATTCCTATGGTCCACTCCACAGTTGGTGATGGGTCATTTTATACCGGCACAAAAAATATGTCATCCCCCAAGTGTTTATGAGTTAGTATTGCTATGCCGGACTCCAGACAAAATTTGGTAGACTCGAATCTAAATAGGGATTGGTTCCAGGTTTTGCTTGTAATTCCGTGCTGATATCTTAAAAGTGTAAAAATGCCAGTATTACGTTGGTAGGGGCTGAACGGTTAGTTAATATGCAGAATGTAACGGTATTTGCGTTGAACTCAATATGTTAGGAACTTTCAACAGCAAAAATGGTACCCTATATAGAATGTTCACTTAATTTGTTATTAAAATAAATTAAAATTTAAAATTTTTCTTTCTTCTCCATTGGAAGGAAAATAACTGATTGAGTGAATTTAAAAGGTACTGCAAATGGTCGCTACGAAGGATCTGAACGCGTCGCTGGTGTATTATTGACTTTCTGAGACTTTCACCGGGGATCAGAAAGTTCAATTTGGTGCATCAAAAATAGTGAAACCTTCAGTTACGTATAGTTTGTGTCGCTGGAAGGAGCTCTAGGTTGTACTGGATACATTTAACTTTAATTTCACGAATCTAGCCGCCGGCGCAATAGCTTGTTTGCAATAAGTTAGTTTCGCTTCGTTCTCTGTCTGTGCGAGCAAATAGTAACTACAGTGAGGAGAGCTCAGGAATCGTTAATGAAATTATTTGAACAATTCGAGGTATTTTCCGTTTATATATGACTTTTTACGTATGGCTGGTATCGACGTAAACTGTGTACCTGATATAGTTCATGACTTCATGCACAGGGGGGGGCGGAACGTGGGAGGGTGAAGCACTGACCCCTGCAGCGATTCAGATTATGACCTTGACTGCGGTAGCGACTCCGCCTCAGCAGCATGGTCGGCCGCTGCGACCGTGGTGGGTGAGGGTGTTTGTGTATCACCACGCATAATGTTAATTACTTTCAAATAAAAATACAAAAATCAAACAAATCCCGGCCCGATAACTATGCTTGCAGCCAGCCGATTCGCCAGGCAACGAAAAAGCCGTTGTATGGACGCGTCGTTGCAATTGAATCATTGTGGAATCACATTTTAGTGAGTATAAGTGAGGCATTATATATAATTGTTTTCTTCTGTTTCATTCAGAGAATTTTTTGGCTGGACGAGTGAATTTGGATTGAACGGATTGGTTGGCCTGGCCAGACCGGGGTGCATGGTTTGGAGAAACCTGAGTCTCATGAAATTAACACGTTTTCGTTGTTTCAGCCAAGCCTTGGTGAACCCATGGCGAAGAAGCGAAAAGCCGACGGTGGATGTGAGGCTCAGATACTAGCCAATGCTGCCATGCAAATTAATGGTACGAATGATTATATTTATTAATATGATTAAGTGTTACGTTTGTGTTTAGGTTAAAGCTTGGCGAAGTCACAATTCGATGCCTGTTGGTCTCTCCGACATTTCCTGGTATCGCGGGTAGCTATCATAGTTGTTTTGGGTTGTCTGTAATGTCAATAATGTCCTCCGTGTTTATTTTTATATATAGCTGTTAGTTACCTTCGTTCTTTACTTCAATATTGGTAACCCTATTGTACCACAACATGACAAGACATTATTAACATGGTCATATTAAAGGGCTTTAGTATTTTACACCAGTGTTTCATAATGCAGGAGTTGGTAAAGAATCTTGGGACTCGATTATTGATTGGCTGCCTCCATTTCATATATATACGTATATGCTATATATATGATATATATGTGTATATATATAATGCGTAACCCTAATCTAAACACGGCTTCTGAATAATCTTCGCGTTGTATCGTTTACTGCAACTGAGCATTCCGATAACGTTTTCCCCTACTCTTTTCTGTATTTGGCGCAACTTATTACGATCATAATTTGCAGGCGAATTACGTACACTAACTGTAGTTGCATATATATAAATTACATGCATTAAATTGAGGCTATAACGATTATTGTGAGTGTACAATAGTTTATTATCGATCTAAAACTTATGTTGTTATGCCGTATTAACCACATTACCTAGAGGGCCAACAATTATTAATATGTGCTTAATTAACGCGATTTTCATTCATGCTCATGGGGGTGGTAGGTAGTTACCTGAGGCTCGGACACCCCTGACCGGTCGCCCAACCCCTCCCCCTCCGGCTGCGCCGAATCCATAGTTCACCTCTCGCAGACCGGTTTACTCACCTGGAAGGCCGCAGGCATCTCCTACTCCCAGGAACCCGGATATCCTAACCATCTGGAACCTCGAGCATGTACGCTTGTTCGAATCCGTTAATATTTTAACTCTATTTTGTAATTTATTACTTAACTGCACATTTTGATAAATTCTACGTATATAATAAACGTTGAAGACACTTATTATGCGAGTAGCTATGTATTCTTAAACTATAACATATCGGAAATTTGTAACTGATACTTCACGGAGCATCAAAACTTACCATCAGCTCCGCATGAGTTGTTTTTAGCAAACATTGTGTATCTTCATACTGGTCTATCCCCAGCCCTCAGAAAACGGGAGGACTTCGGGAGTTCCCATGTTCATTCTCGGGGAAATTGCAAGGCGGGTGAATGCTGGCCTGTCCACAGTGGTGGGGGGACCCCCCACTTTCCAAATCCCCCATGTTCGTGAGATTTCCCCCCATGTCCGTCCCCCCCACTCGGCCGAAACCCCCCATGTTCAACTAATTCCAAAAATTTTTTATGTTTGAAAATTTATGTTCTTTGTTTGCAAATTGTTTTTTAAACATTAATTACCACTATTTATAATGCTAAAATATTGTTTTTTAGTCTGAAAGTACGTTCACATAAGTAAAAATGCATGAAAATATGGAAATATTTTGTATTTTTAAGCAAAATTTATCCCCCACCACTTTAAAATTTCCGCCGAGAATGAAAATGGGGCCCCCCGAAGTTTCCCCCCACTTTTCGGAGGGCTGTGGACAGGCCAGGAATGGGATGTATTTTGCTTAAAAATACTAAATATTTCCATATTTTCATGTAGTTTTACTTTTGTGCATGTATTTTCAAGCTATTAAACGACGTTTTAGCTTTAGAAATAGTGGTAATTAATGCTTAAAAACAATTTGTCAACAAAAAACAAATTTTCAGACATAAAAAGAATTTGGATATAGTTGGACATGAAGTATCGGCCGAGTGGGGGACGAACATGGGAGATTTTGAAAGTGAGAAGCGCAGGGTTCCCGCGCAACAGGGAAAACAGGGGAAACAATGAAATCTGATATTTTTATAGGGAAAACAGGGAATTTTGTCGTTTTGCAACAGGGAAAAAGTTGTGAATTCTAAAATTAAATTTAACTAACATTTTAGGAGAAATTCACGGTTTAACTCGGTTTCATTTTTATTTTAGGTTCCATTTATTCCTGGAACCGGTTTTAACGCTTCGGCTCATGCATCTCCGAACATCAAAATGCTGATATTAATTATATAAGCTTAACTGAAAATCAGAAATAGCGGTTTATTCGCTGTAAAATTCGCCTTAAATTGGGCTTGTTACATATTGCTCAAGAATTCAGTACGTACCTCTGGCGTAACGACTGCTCTTATAGTGGTTCCTTATAGTCGCAAACCCCGATTTAATCTCAGTTTGAACCCGGGATTGTGGGCTCTGGATTAAGGGAAAATGGTACTCTGAAGTCCGCGGGAACCCTGGAAGGAGGTTCCCTAGCCATTCTCCCACTGTGAGCATTATAAAGTGTAAATTTATCAATTTTCAAAGGGTCCGTCTTGAGAAAACGAACGGTCGTCATTACTTGAGTATTACATTACCGATTATTACCTTCGCAATATTTTAACGAAAATCATAGTTCTTCGCAGCTACAACAGTGTGTGTTTTGTCTTCAATTTCTTTATTATTGTTCCACCCGTTATAGCTGTTTCGTTGATGTCGTTTTCGTGTAGCGGTGGCGGAGATGCGGTGTCGGATTCATCACGTGAGAGTTCGCCGCTTCACAATACCGACATTGTGCCACCCGACTCTCCTCAGCTGACCAACCATGCATCAAGTAAGTCAGCGGAGTTTTCTCTCATAGCTTTTTGGTGATCGCACATCGCGTCATCGCACGCTAGTGAAGTTAATATTTTTAGTAGCCATGCTCGCCCCGTTTCCAGCCAGTCTTCTGCATTTTGTCAGCATTCGCCATCATTTTTACACAATAATTACCAACATTTGCTAAATTTGTTCCTTATTGCCGTGAGAGAAGATAATTTCTCTAGGTCAGAATTAAAAATTTAAGTGGTCAAAATGTCGAGGCGATGGGGAGTGAGCCAATAGCGGTCAGAGGTCGGACATGAGGGGCCCGCTGCTCCCTGCATCGATAAGGCAACCCATACATGCTGGCCAGTCCAAAGTGGGCTGGGGGCTGCATTTTCGGCTGCCCCCCGACAAACCAGAGGTACCCCCGGCTCCTACCCCACTGTAAAAATTCGGTTACCCCCGGCTCAAAGCCCACTGCTGAGAAAAATTAACTTCTAAACGCGCCAAAATCCGTCAGAAAAATTGCCCCCCAGCAGGTGAACCGGGGGCCCCCAGCTCAGGCCCCCGGCTATAATTTTCGAGGTTTGGACTAGCCAGACTTATATATTGGAATCGGTTGGAACTTGTAAAGATTATCGTTACAAGAGTTCCCGAGAGAGATATTTTATTCGGTTTAGCTAGGTCCGAGCGAATGGGTTTCGCCTGACACCTTTAACTTCGGAAGCCAATAATCTTTTTCATTAAAATGATATGATTTCTTAATTAGTATTTTCCATTATGTGCCACCTTTCGGGTGAACGAATGGAAAATATAACGCGTCCACAAAAGATTTTTAGAAATCTTCTATGATATAGCTTGGAGCTAACGAAGATTTATATGTATAAATGGGTCATATGACAGCCATTATAATATTTATTAGTGAGTGAAACGACCGAAGCGAACTGGGTTCTCCAAACTTCCGAAATTATACTTGGCGGAACCGAACCAGCCCGCCGCCCAGTTTAACTGGGGATCTTACCAGTAGAACTGAGGGAACCACAAAAATAGTGTAACCGTTAAAAATAGAAATGTCTAATTTGACAACTGATTGCAATTATGCTTACTTAAAAAGTGGAAATTTTAGCGATTTTTAGCCCGAAATAAGGGAAATTTTTTGCTCAGAGTAGGGGAAAACTAGCATATTTTTAGCCCATCAGACGAAAATTTGGTTATTTTTAGCTTGGCAAGAGACTAAAATAACCTGTGTAGAATAAACTGCGGGAGCTCGAAATACCTAAGACGCCTCCTATCTCTCGTCCGTGGAAAGCCCAGGCGAAGAATAACTAATAGCTGTATAATGGTGAAATTTCACTATGTCCGTTATGGAATTATTAGGGTGACACGAATTACTCACCTTTGGCTGGGATAATCTATTTCCGTAGTAGCTCATTTCAAAGTTTGTCATGCAAAGTGAGCCACAAAGCATGATTACATCATCGTGCACCTGAAAAGGGGGTCAAACGCACTAGCATCAGATGCGAAAGGGGACCGAAAGATCCAGATATTTATTGTATGTGAACAATCGGTGTAGATGTGTATGTAATATCGGGCTAATGTAAGTCAACTGTAGAGCAGGATAAGCCTCTATAAAACGGTATACAAACCTTTGCTGTTCATAGTTTTGCTTTTAGGGTGTAGGGTTTAGGTCAAAAGAAGTTTTAAAATGCGTCCAAGAGACTCAAAAATACACGAAACAACAATTTCTCAGCAACTGCTCGAGCCATGTGGGTATTTTTGGTTTGTCTCATTTTGTATTGTAAAGCAATTCATTATCTATGTAGTGTAAATAGTGTGGTGCTATTGTCGTAAGTAACAAACGCTGGTTAGGGTCAAAACTGGTTTTACAATCGGCACATGGGACGCAAATACGCGAAAGCGAAATATCGCGTAAACGCTGTAATTGGCTGCATGGGTATTATTTATCTCATTTTATAGAGCAATTCATCCTCTGTATACTGCAAAATGGTGCGCTATTTCCAGTGTTTACGCTACAATGATGGATGAAAACTAGTTCCTATATTGGCTCGTGGGTCCCAAAACATAACGACAATATCTTAGCAGCTTCTTGAGTGATATGGGTGTTATTTAGAGTTTTTTATCTTCTATACGAATTAATACTAAATACTCATTACTCAGGTATCCTCCACAACCCAAGCACCATGGCTGATGTTCGGCTCATTTTGTAAGTTGATCCTCAATGGGTACCGTCTCTAAATTATCCAACACTCCGAATTCACCAACTTGGCGCTAAGGCAAGTTATATACTGGTTTTTAAACGTTAATTTCAGAGTTTCTTTTTATTTTCAGATTTGAAACCCGTGGCGTTTCCCTCGGGCTCGGTGCGTTGTAATAGTAAAATTTCGGAATTGGTTGATATTGTGAAACCGATTGTTCGTGAAGCCGTCGAGAACGTGAACAAGGTACTCGTTATACACGTTCCATTGTAGTTATTCTACCTCAAAGGCTGAGTCGAATCAAGATTAAGCAAAGCGTGCATTCAACGTTTGAATTAAACCGCTTAGTTCGGTAAACTGAAGTGTTTAAATCCTTTGTAGGTATCAAGGAACTCTATTGATCGAAATTTCGTTCAATCCAAATCGAATGGGATTTGAATCGATTATTTTGCACTTATTATTAGCTACGATAGTATAAGAATCGTGTATATTGGAAGCCACTTATAACAATCACCTATACCACATTTATTGGTTTTTAGACGTTTTCGAATGTACAGATTTAATTTTTTGAACAAAATAATATTGGTATAATGAATGCCAATTTTTATGATCATGGCATTGTGTGGTACTTTTTGTGAGTTATTGGTCAAAATTCACAGAAGCCATCAGAGCTAGTTTCGTTTTACGCAGAAATGACTGCAGGTCGACAAACCAGTGCCATGCGCTCATTGGTAATTCCCGTACAGCTCATATTGGTGTTCGGCTAACACTTTTAAACAGCTTTTTTCAAGCTTTTCAGTAATTCAATGTGTTCTTTCGCGGTATAGATCTACATTGGTGCTACAACAGTGGTAAATTTGTTTCCGGGATAACCCTGAGATCGTGAGACTGCATTAACGAGCTATGGCAAATTATTCAGACCAACCGTCGGAACCGATTATTAGAGTTTCACACTAATTAAGATTTGGTGAATGTGCAGAGAAACTGCGATATAATTGTCCCGATTTTGCGTGGCAAGATGCGACGCCACTATAATTTACGTAGCCGTCACGTAATTGCAGTTGAAACAGAGCTAGCGGAACTTCTTCACACAGTGGTCGACTAATGTTCTTTGTTTCTACCGGTATCACGCATACTGATCACTGGATTAATTTTTAATCTACGTGTCATGGGAAGCTATGTAAGACAGCTATAGTGGCAGCATGTTTGTTGAAATTACAATTGCTATTGTTCGTCATCATTTACGGTATGAAAAAGCATGTGACTGTTATGTCATTTTCTCAACTTTCTTGGTTAATGGCGGACAGACTCGGGTGTTCGGAAGCGAACAACAGTTGTATCCCTCCTGGTATATTGTTTTAATCTGATGTGTGATACTTTGTATATCGAAACAGTACATCTGGATGACATAATTTCAATACGCGCACATATCAGAAAATGTGTGCAAAAAATGGGGATATCGATTATGCGGACAACAGTTGTATCCGTCCTGGTATATTGTTTTAATCTGATGTGTGATACTTTGTATATTGAAACAGTACATCTGGATGACATAATTTCAATACGCGCACATATCAGAAAATGTGTGCAAAAAATGGGGATATCGATTATGCGGACAACAGTTGTATCCGTCCTGGTATATTGTTTTAATCTGATGTGTGATACTTTGTATATTGAAACAGTACATCTGGATGACATAATTTCAATACGCGCACATATCAGAAAATGTGTGCAAAAAATGGGGATATCGATTATGCGGACAACAGTTGTATCCCTCCTGGTATATTGTTTTAATCTGATGTGTGATACTTTGTATATTGAAACAGTACATCTGGATGACATAATTTCAATACGCGCACATATCAGAAAATGTGTGCAAAAAATTTGGATATCGATTATGCGGATACAGTGTCTTACGACCAGCAATAGCGAATTTTATTCTCCTGCAGCTAGGTATAGAATACTAAATTGTACGCTTCGCCGTAAGATCTTAAGTGGACAACTGTGTTAAACAGTAAGTTGCAGTGTCTGTGGCCAGCTGTCGAAGTTACTCTGTTTCTTATTGAGGTGTGATAAACTATCGTTTTCAACATTTCATTCCAGGGAGATAAAATGTTTCTTCCAGTGTTTTTATAGCTATTTTAATCGGTTGATAGTTGGGCTTGTATGGGTTTTATGAACTTCCGCTGGATCCGGTAAACGGCTTTGTTTTGCAGCTAATTTTTTGCATAATTCTTTTCGTTTTAGGTGAAAATGTGGATTTTATTTCTGATCCCAAGAATTGAGGATGGTAATAATTTCGGCGTTTCAATTCAGGTAGGTATCGGTCTTTTATTTGAAGTAAGATAAAATCATAAATTTAAGTTCGTCTGTTCTCAGTTGTCACCTATGTTCAATCAAATCCATGATTTATTAATATCTCTAAATTTATTAATGTTTTCTGTATGCTGAATATTTTATAAATATTAATTAATGCTGTTTTATAGCCCGAAAATTATCTGGGCTTTCCATTCGCTGAAAATTTTGCCAGGGGCATGAACCAGGGCCCCCTGGTTCCCAGCCGGGCGGCGCCCGATTTTGCCAGGGGGCGTTTTGCCAAGAGAAAAACGGTTAAAAATCGTATAAGAAGAACTGTCAAAACGCTCTTGATAGAGTGAAAAACGATTTTGAAGCAATTTTTGAGAAAATTTGTGAAATTTTTTGCTTCTGAACAGAATTTTAGTGCAAATTTTGATCAAGTTTTATGCATTTTGGACCAATTGCAAACCAAAAATTTCCAAGAGGCTGTGAACCGGGGGAGCCAAAAATTTTGCCAGAACATGAACCGGGGACACCTTCTCTGAACCAACGGGAACCGAAAAATGCCACCACCCCCCAATGTAGAGACCCCAGATTATTTGTACAGCAGTCAAATATAGTTACAAATGTGGAAATATGGTAGCATATAGGACAAAATTTGGTTCCCATCTACCTTGAAGTTTCCACCAAAGAATGAATGTATAGGTTTTAACACCCATACTTTTTGGAATGCTGTGGACAGGCCAAATTAAGGATTTTTAACGCCGCAAGTTCAGCGAGGTAATTGGGCATACTAAGTTTGATATCGTAGGGCAGGTGTTGAATTTGGCGATTCAGTCACCCTTTTGTGCATTTTACGAGAAAAAGTCTGTTATCTGATTCTAGTTGTTGAATTTGATCGATTCACCATATTTCTTGGATTCACCATATTTCTCCCCAATCATTGTTAGATTAGTTTAACTAAAATTAGCTGACTTAACAGTGGCGTTGTTTATTGCCAGGTATTTGTTCATGTTCACCAATAGATTACTTTCAGACACTGCATCTAAGTAAATTGTGTTGTACAATTTTTTGATTCTCCAAAATTAATTTAAACATTTAGGTCCCTCGCTACGCTCGGTTCTCATAACGAGTAGACTGTCTACAGACACAAAACAAATATTTCGCGAACAAATTTCCCGAACGATTAACAGCTGTTCAGTATTGTTATTCTTCGATTTTTCAATTTTTCGCTAACCACTATTTCTGTCTGTAGTTGTGTATGATTCCGATTTATAGTCGTGTCGTTCATTGGTTATCTGATGGTATAATTGTACACTGTTCAGTATTGTTATTCTTCGATTTTTCAATTTTTCGCTAACCACTATTTCTGTCTGTAGTTGTGTATGATTCCGATTTATATTCGTGTCGTTCATTGGTTATCTGATGGTATAATTGTACACTACTCGTCACAGCTGTTGGACTGTCGTTCTAGGAACAACGACGAATTTGTAAGAAAAATTTTGCTTGGTGAGCGAGCGTTGAGCGAAAACAAACATCCAGCGTCCAATTGTGGCGAGTGCTGTAGTAGTTGTAGTCTGGTTCGTTTTTAGGAAGAAACTCTTGCTGAAGCGCGAACAGTCGAAGCAGAAGCGGCATCATTTCTCGATCAAATTTCGCGATACTTTCTAACTCGCGGTCGAATCGTTTGTAAAATTGCTCGATATCCGCACGTGGTTAGTCTTTTTTGACGTCGCTTTAAACGATATTGAAATGACAGGGCTTTAACTTACTCCAGAAGGTGGCTTTACATTACATGTTGCAAACAATGGTCTTATTTAAGCCTTAACACATATGTAGTAGGTGGTTTGTGCCATACATCCTCGAGGTCTGAGTTCCCAGGTAGGTAGCCGGGGACTGTGGATTTGCCAGGCTTCGTGTCAAAAGGGTTAGATGACTCAGAGAGTGTAATCTTTCTACCCGCTATGACTAATTATGGTTTATGAGCCACCTGGTGAGTCAAACGAACATGAACCACAACCACTGTGTTTTTGCAGTACCAGCTTGCCCCTCGCTTCAAATTTTTGGACCACAGCATATGGACCCCTAACATGTTCTTGAGTCGCAGATTTACATTCCATTCATGTTTTCGTATTGCCAATGTTCAGAACTTCATGGTTTTTGGACCTCTTAATTCAGGCATCACCCAAGATCTTGGCAACCGAATTCAGCGCCTTCGGTTTATGACCACTAAATTGAGGCCAATGTGTTCCTGTTAGAAACATGACAGAGCACATCTTGGTATTATAGTGTACTTTGTTGTAAACCCTGCATTAGCAGCTAGAACATCAATAATTAACTTCTTATTATTAGTAAGCCACCTAATTTTTTGCACAATTATTCAGTCATCGTAGCAACAAAATGTACATAAAACTAATTGGAACGGGTTATGTATGAATTTATTATTAATGTTTTGGGGTAGATTTGTTTTTAGGAGCCTGTTTTTGGGTAGATTCGTTTTAGGAGCCTGTTTTTGGGTAGATTCGTTTTAGGAGCCTGTTTTTGGGTAGATTAGTTTTGAGAGATTCGTTTTTCTGAATATTCTAGGATGACTACCGTCGTTCGGTTGTAGACTTGGACGAAAAAGAATTCTTAAATCTTCGTCTTGTTCTAATGGAAGTTCGTAATCATTATGTAAGTTAATTGCATTTATGGAACATACGCGGAAGTGGAAATTTTGTCGTGGACCTATCTCCGTAGTTCTTGTTTGGGGGAGTGTGGCTTAAAGCATAACGCAATAATTGATTGTAAAATATTTTTAGCAGCTACGCAGCGAGAAGTTCCATATTTCGAGCCGGGACGGTAGTATAACAATGAAAATTGGACATGTATAATTTATGCCAGCGCTCCAGTATTTACTGTAAACGGTATATTTAAAATATATTATATTATTAAAATATTATAAATAAATAAAATTAAAATATAAAATATTATATTTAAAATTGTACCTCTATATTATATATAATATTTATGCGGTGACTTCTACTACATTTTTTCAAACCACGGTCACTTACAGTTGCAATTAGAGTGGAGTGCTCAAAACCCGAACAAAGTTTCGTTCGATTTCGATCGTTCTCGTTTAAACGAAAATCGATCCTTTGGCGTTAATATAACGAAATCCTATTGCGTTAAATCGAAAAGCCATATCTGTTATTGATATTTAGTAGATACAATATAAAGTACATTGATTGGGAAGCCTTTTGGTAAAGTTTTTCAGAAAGGATTTCATTATTTTTTATTATATATAATTATTGTGAAAAAATGTAAATATTCGCAAGTTTGAAAGCCGACATAATGTAGCAGTTGCCAAAATATGGTGTAAAATGTTTTAGTTTTCATAAAAACTTATTCTAGAATTACAGTTGAAATTTTAGAGATCTGAATATTAGTATCTCGAAATCTGTATCATGTGTATAGTTACTATGATACAACCACAACCGTGCTGAAATAAAGCGCGAAGCAATTATTTTCAACAACTGGTAAACTGCGTTGAGGAAATCGAATTGAAGCTATGATGAAGGTCTGGAAGAACGTTCATCTTAGCACACAAATTTTTTTGTACTGGTAGCGCTGTTAGGGCAACATCGAATAGTATGTTTGCAACTTCCACGAAAAACTTTCACTTAGCATTTGGACTCTCCCTGTGCACAGTGTTACAGCTGCATAGAATAACAAGCTAGTATCTAATAGCACAAAGTTTCATTAATGCTATGGTAAATTTTTATTTGCTGCATTGTGCACACATGATTCTCAGCTAGAGCCAATCAGCTTTAAGGCCATTCATTGATTAACGAAATAGATTTTAGTGTTTCAGTATAAATATTCTAATGTTAGTAATGTAGTGTATAGTACTTATTAGTATGTTGTGTGATTATTTAATGCACACAATTGAAGAGTTGAGCAAGCTCCAAACGACGCCATGCTACACTGTCTTTTATATTATCAACGTTTTAGCGAAATATTTTTCTATTTCAGAGTACGCTTCACGATATGATAACGAAGAACATTGAAAAAATTAAAACACCGCGGAATTGCAACATGAATTCATTGTATTGAATTCAAAAACGCTCTGTTTGTGTGGTGTATGCATACGTTGTATGAATGGTCTGGGTGCGGTATTACAAGAATATTGTTTCAGTTTTGGACTTTGATGGACTCTATATATAGATGATAGCGTAGATTCCAGTACACAATCTTGATCTGGACATGCCAAAGAAATTATTTTGTTATAAAAATCAGGCTATAAAATAGCTAAGAATATTCGTCATGCTACAATCAATAGTTGTGCTGGGTGGCCATGCGTTAGCTTTCGGGGGTAGATTAACTTCTGGTCGTATGTCACTTCTCAAGGAATTTGGCTTTCTGAAAGAATAAATTCTGATCAGGCTAGGTACAAATGTCATACGGTTTCGGAGCTACATGTCGATGACACAGCACCCAACCCTCATTGAAAATGGACCTTTTCTAATCAGTACAGTGATGGGGCTGGTTTGCATTTTTTCCAGAAAACTGATCACTGCACTAGGTCACGGTGTTTCAGACGGTGACCGTGATAATGTCGCAACTGATGAATACCGTAAAAGCCTAAAACTCAAAAAAACATTTTCGGTGTGCTATAAAAACCAGAAAAAACCTAATCATATTAGTCACGGGTATGGAAATACTGATAATTTTTACGTCCGCATCACATTTTATATCGTAAACGGTTGGCAGTCTCAAGCCCGTGTCCTGAATTAAATCCAGATAGATTGCACGCGGCTTATGTGAACCACTGAGCTGTTGAGGAGCCAGTGCTCGGTTAGTTAAATAAACTTGATTTATCACATACGACCATCATACATAGCTCGACTCGAGTTAGATATTTTTGATGTAGTAGACTCAGAAAATCATTCCTGTAATACCTTTTCGTCTCTGTATACTAACTTCCGACAGTTTGATGGCTAACGAATTCTGTTTGCAAGGTGCTTCGTTGGTGATCGTGCGCTATAATCTTTTGTGTTTTGTTACGTTAATCATTAAACGGTCGTTAAGTTTATAGCTATTGGGCGTTGGAAGCTATAATTGGTAGTGCTCAAGATTATGCGGTTGTAAAACTGCTCCTTTATATTGAATGTTGGTTGGCAAATTGGGCCCATGTCAACCTTAGGGACAGAACCTTCTAACGTTAGAGAAAAGAACAGCTTAGACCCCCCCGACTTAGGCTTATTGCATGGCTTACATAGGGACCTTAACTGAGGCTTAGGCTTCGTATATCGACATCAGTGTAACGTGCATTATACTTCGGCTCTAGTTGACATTCGCCACAAATTTGCATACTAGATTTGACCCCCGTTGACGAACAGCAGTAAGTTGATCGAGTATTGTCTTATAAAGGAAGGAACTCTGTTCTAGTGGCGCCCATATCGTTTTCTAACTCTGGCATCCAGTAATAGGCTGACTTTGTGGCTTGTTTGACCGGAAAATCATAAACCCTGGATTTCAGATTGCGGGAAGACGCGATATTTACTGATGGTTGTGTGAACATATATTTGGTTATTGCTCTATATATCAATAAATTATTACCTATAACTTCAGGGATAGGGAAGATGGAACGACTTCTACTGGAACATCCATCACTTTAACCCATTGACACCCTCAGTTGTGGTTCGGAAAGACTAGCTTCAACGACAATACGAAGTGTCTAAGTCGTTTTATACTAGGACCAGTTCTTGTCCTAAGGGATCCCAGCTGCACCACGATTTTCCTAGGGGTGGTGCCCGGATAACACCGGCTTCCACCCATGACTCCCCAGGTGATCTGACAGACAACCTAAGGGAACCGCTTAGCTTAGCAGGCTGCCGGCGGGTTTACCAGGGTGTTGGGCCTGGCCCCTATTTTGGCAAACGTGTCCAATGGTATAGAGGTCCCCTTGAGGGAGGGGCGGCCCTTAAGCCTGCTCACAGGTAATAAGGCTGACCCGTATTTCCCTCGTTAGTTGAAAATTTCCCGCAACTCTGGGTTTCGCTAGCCTATTGTATTACGTGCGAACCCCGACGTAAAAGGTTTCCTTTGTGAACTTAATTGTACCTCTGCGTGTGTAAAATAGTATATATTACGGCTCTGTGGAGCTGCCCCCAGAAGTCGTTTAATTGTTTAAGCAGGAGTAGAATTCAGTGTACTTGTGGGTTAACATCGGGTAATGACCTATAACCTGAAAGCTTGCTTGTCACTAACAATTCAGTGACCGGGATCGTCTGTCCGGATCACTTCTATGTTGACGTATTACCTCTAAATGGCGAAGTTTCGCAAGTGTATAACGGTCGCGTTACCCTACTCGGCGGATTTGACTCAGGAGTTGCGTTACAATAACTAATCCATATCAGCTAGAGAATGATTGAACACACATTCTTTATTTCCGTTACATCGATTATTCAGGCACTACATTCTATTAACAAGTAAGCACGCACACACAATCCATGACTACAAGGCACCGCGCAGGGTGCCAGGATAATGTCCCCACTATCACGCGAACTACTACACGGATTTCGGCTTTGAACTACTTCGCCCCGATCCCTTAAGTTTCGTCAATAAACCAAAAACGCTTAACACCAGAGTAATTGATGGGCACACACTTGCTGACACTAGAAGTTGAACTGCAAAGCCCTATATATTCGACCCGATTTTAATTGCGGTTTGGTTAGCGAAAGCGCAGATCCTAGCGTCCCATGATTTATTTAGGAGCCATCAGTTTCGCTCACGCCTGCCTCATTTCATTTGCGCTAGAGGCTTGGGCCGTCCGTGAGGATTACACCAGAACAACTTGGCAAGGCTCTCCTCTATGGTCAACGACTCGAGCAGGGGCAGGTCAAAATTTCGCGAGGACTGCGAAACCCGGAAGCCAGTGCCGTATTTTCGTGAAAAACAGGGCGGCGTCGCCTGCCTGCTCTACTATCAAACGTTAAGGATGCAATCCCGACGCAGATCCCTACTGTGGAGGCACGGTTAGGGGGTCTACGCCGTAATTTTGTATTATTTTGAACGTTGGGGTACCGCGAGCTTCTACGAAAACTCCTGTGGTCAAAGACTTAGTCAAAAGGGATACAGGTTACCCTAAATCCCCGACAACTTGGCCCCCCCTATTGCTCACGACCGGCTCCACCTCTTTCCTGTTATGCACACTTCCCTAGTACTTTTCTCGGAGTTCATGTCCAGGTTCGCGGTCATTTGCATCACTTGACTGCTGCCCTCTTTTTTCCAAAGGCGTTTCGTATAGTGAAAGAAGCCCAATACGGTGAGCGTCAAGCGTTGACGGGGTCCGGGGACAGTGAAAATAAGACTCCTCGTGCAAATTACTACGTCCTTTATTGTTCGTATTTGGCCTAAGATTCGTTCTCCTTTTTTCAATGCGCCTGGTGCAAGCAGCGCGTCATCGTCGCAAAAAGAGATCTCTCAAACTTACATCGACCAGAATTAGTTGAAAACTCATACAAACTTGAGATACCATGAAACCGCGACGGCGATCGCGACTGCCTCCATGATTGGGGCCTTCTTTTAGAGCTCGTTCTTCCTGATACGCGGGAAAACTTCCGAACCCATGTAACTTATCCACCCCCTTTTAATGTCAAGCCAGAGCAACTCCTACCATGAAACGCAATACACTAGATTTATAGAAAGCCCTACGAGCCCTCATCGGACCTGCGAGAAAGTTACCAAAATGATCCGATGAGCGGGGAACCAGTCGAGAACTAAGAACTAAGGGTCACTACTTTGCGAATAAATTTGTAAATTTTGAGTTTTCAATGAAGCACGATATTTACGGGCGCGCGCAGCATCCTTCCGACGCTCCACGTCCGCAAAGGGGGCCCCTTGCGTGTTCAAAAGAGACCGAAAGGCCAGGAGACTCTCCACCGTGGAGGAACGGTGTGAGACCTCCCCGGACAAACGAAAACCGAAAACAGAAAAAACGTGGTAAACTATAAAAGACCAAAAATATTTAGGCGGCGACAACCGCCAAACTTGTCAGAAGCTGGTCTTGACTGGTCCCGATGCTAAAGCGGGCAGTCTTCTTTTATCTTTTAAAAGTCTGGCATCATTCCTTGCTCCTCTTTTGGCATATCCCCAGAGGTTTTGACAATTTGAAATCGATTATAACTGTAAATTTACAACGACACAATAACACATTGAGTTCAAGCAGCGCCTTAACTGTACATTATACGTTACAACTTTCGTAGCCCTCGCTATATTCGCCTCGTTGTCGGTAAAGGCGGTAAACTCAAAACACCACTCTAAACTGACCGTTTGTTGACGGTCAAAACAAGATTAATGCCCCTTGGCAACATTGGTTTTAGGCTCGCAGCAGACACTGGCAACAACAAAACCTCGCGCTGGACGGCGCGGGGTCTCTTGAAATGATAAACTATATGAGCGGTCAGAGCGCTCAAAAATTATTGAGATTTTGTTAAATTTTTTGTTATTTCTAGCGAACGGAAGGTAGTAGGTGGCAGGGGGCGGGATCATATCCATGCCCTGGCTGGTCGCCTACTGATAGGAATATAAAATGTAGGATAGCTCCTATAGGTCGCCCGTCAGAGGCCGTTTTGTGCGTAGAAAGTGATAAAATTCTGGATCCCGATTGAGTTATAGGGGTCCTGTGCAAATACGCAGTGGTGAGCGGTCCCTGTTAACGGTGAAATAGTTAGGATTGGGCCCCATGGGGTGTAGAGCTCCAAAAACTGGGGAGCTTTGGTTGTTTTGTGGTGATCCGAAACTTTAAAATTTGGATGTTAGAACGCTTAGTTGGGTGTCCCTAAGTACCTACGGGGGAGGGACGGGTTGACCCGAGTGCGTGAATTTTGAGCCTACATAGACCCTAATCATAGTTTAATAATCGCCGATTTGTGGCATGGCGTGAAAAGTTAGAATTCACAGGTTGACCGGGTCTATTAAAACGGTCCATTCTGTCGAATTTTGTCAAGTGCTCCATTAATATAACAGGTTATTCTCCGCACCTATTGTGCTAGAACAATTTAAATACACCCTGTGCATACCAGGGTTGGTCTTCGAGTTCGAAATTGCCACCAAAAGGTCTTGGCCCGAATTTTATAAAGGTTCTGTAGTACGACATGATCCGCCCTTATACGCACTATACAACACGTTACTATGTACTAGGACCAGTTCTGGCCCTAAAGGATCCCAGCTGCACCACGGTTTACTCTATTGTGATGCCCGGACAACCCTGGCTTCCACGACTCCCCGGTGATCTACGCGATGACCTAAGGGAACCGCTTAGCTTAGCAGGCTGCCGGCGGGTTAACCAGGGTGTTCGGCCTGGCCCCTATAGTGGCCCACGTATCTAGTGGTATGAAGGTCCCCCGAGGGAGAGTCAACCCTTAAGCCTGCTCACAGGTAATAAGGCTGACTCACCTTTCCCTCTTAGTCCACTTAATCCCCTAAGCTGGGTTCCCTGATCCTAGGGTAGCCTTGGCGAGGCTCCTGGTTGGTAGTTTCCCTTGTGTCGTTGTCCCGTTCTAATCCCAGGGTGCTACGCGACTGACCCGGTAACCTAGAAGGCGCCCCTGTATAACTCCTAAAGGTGGCCTGGACTGGGTGTATTCCTGAGAATTGACTACCACTAACAACTACCTATAGTAACTTTGGGGCACTGAGGCGGAGGCCCCAGTCCCTTGAATGTTTCACCTATGATTACTAGTGTTACATATTGGGAAGCTGGTTACTACGCAGAGCGACGGTAACGATGGGAGCATTCGCAGCGGGAACGTCCCAGGCGGTTCAAGCAAAACGGCGTGGGTTGCAGAGTGGATTTGCCGGCTCGGCCTTGAAAACAGAACGCGCGGGGAGCTTGCGTTAGCGGGTAAACTCGACGGGACGCGGGGTGGATGACTTGCTCGTTCACTATAGGCTCAGAATTTAGCTAGGTTCAAACTCCGTGGTTCATATAGAAGCTAATTTCTAAAATTCCTTTAGTAAGCCCTAGTGAAGCAGATTTCTGGAATTCCTATGGGGGTCAAAGTCTAAACAACTCTCCTAGCTGCTGTAGAAGTAAACACGGTTCAATCGATTTACTATTGAATCCGAAATCTTGTAAATTTTTTGCACACTTCAAAACGCCACCCAATCGGGGTGTATGACAAGCTAATTACGACATTTATGATACAACAAAACTTAAGTCGGGTACCCTGCAAGATACCCTGAGGTACATTTTGCGACCTTTTCCGACACAATACTCGAAAGATTTTTTGATTGAGCTTTCTCGAACGTAATATCCCAAAAATTTTTGGACTGGGCTAGACCTGACGAAATATATCCGAAACCAATGAGTGTCGCGACAATTTTCCGATGGCGATCTCACGTTAATTTAGTCTAAAACTTTACATGATGTCGACAGCGACTGGAGCGGCTCGCGAAAGGCTCGGCTATTTCAAACTTACTCCCAGAGGGTTCCAGGAGAGGGTGGCGACCTGGACTTTCCCCGTAGTTGCACGGTTAGAAAATACACGTTCCACCCAGGCTCAGTATATTTTAGTTGCCGCCAGCTCCAGTCTCTGTTTCGTACTCTGCTCAACGAGTGACTCTCTTAAAACTTTGTCACGTTCGGGCCCGCAGTCGCCTGCATCAGAATCTAACCAGAAACAATAAGCCCACAGCGAACGAATGAGGATTCGAAGCCGTGGCTCGGTTTCAGACAAACGGAAGACAGATAGCGTCCCTCGAGGATCCAAGCGACTGCGTTCCCAAACTTCCTCTCCTCATCACCTCCGAATTTTGACTGAAGCTTATTTGGAAACAATACTTGGTTGTCTTTCCGTACGCTAAAATGTTCACATCCTGGATGGTATGCCTTTTGATTGATCCTAAGTAATGTGAAACCGCATTAAATGGGTAAACATTTTTGAATACTATTGCTAAGAACAGAAATTTGAATCACCCTCGTTGATCTTGGCTCAGAAATTTTACTCTCTATCTCTTATTCCTAGAAGTTTTGATCACTCCTCGGACCTGTGAACGAACGGGCATCCGAGGAGCGGGGAACCAGTCGAGTTGCGAGCGAGTGAAATTTTGACTAATTTTGATGCAATTTGTGAGATTCCGCGGAGTCCGATCTTTACGGGCGCGCGGAGCATCCTTCCGACGCTCCAACGTCCGCAAAGAACGGCCCTTTATCTGATCGAAAAGAAGCAAAAACCAGGGAAGGCTCTCCACCGTGGAGGCACGGCGAGGAACCACCCCTGGCATGTCTAAGCGAGAAAAGAAAACGTAAACCGAGAAACGATTAGAAACAAAATAAATTTTAAAAGGCGACAACCGCCAACACTTAAATCAAAAACTCGACTGGCTCCGATCGGGGAATCGGGCTCAGTTCTTTTATACTGTAAACTCTACCCCCTACCTTTCTTCTATGTACCAGTTCTCCAAAACTGTGCGGCATTTTAAACTTTAAAGATTTCGAAATCGCCGACAAATACATATTATGTACACTCCAAGCAATACGCTCATCCACCTAAACAAAATTAGGCGCTTAACAACAGCAAATGAAATAAAACAATATATATATGTATACGATGCCCCGACACACAATATTGACCAAGACCCTCTTAATATGTAGTAGTGGGCATTCGCTGCTTTAGCTGGTCTGCTCGGAAACATTGTAGCTTGGCCGAAGGGTGCCAATAATTGGCGTAAACAACCTAAACCTCGCGCTGGTCGGCGCGAGGTTTTCAAAGTAAAAGGATATACCAGCGCTTCGGGCGCTTTTTGTGTGTTTAAATTTTGTTGTTGTTTTGTTTATATTTCAGGAACGGAAAGGAGCAGGCGGCCGGGGGTGGGATCATATCCATGCCCTGGCTGGTCGCCTGCTTATGATATCCTTTATTTTAATGCAAGTCCCTTAGGAGGCCCGTCAGAGTCCCATTTTCCCGTACAAAATAGAAAAGTTTTGGGTCCCGACTGAATTATGGGGATCCCGTGGAGTTCCGTTGGGACGGTTGGCCCCGGTTTTCAATAAAATAGTTAGTATAGGGCCCAGTTAAGGTGCAGGGCTTGAAAAATCGGGGAGTTTTGGTTTTAGTAGTGGTGATTTGGGGCCCTAAAGTTTGAGAGTTTAAACGCGGGATTGGGGGTCCATAAGTACTTACGGGTTGGGGTCAGATTGACCCGAATGGGCAATTTAGAAGCCTTAAAGGTCCCTGATGATAATTTAATGTCCCATTTCTGTTTTGCAATACCTAAAAACCCCAAAATTTCAATTTCCTTACACCCCTTTTAAAATGAAAACTTTTATCGCTTTAGGTCAATTTTATCATTTTTTAGATGTATTCAAAACATCCCCTGAAATATGTGCATGTACATTACATATTATACACAGTTCCTTTCCCTGCGTGTCAGGACAGACCCCCGAGGTCCGAAAAATAAAATCCCCTTTCGAACTTTGATAAAAGTCTTGCACTCCACCTCGGTCCATCCTGACACACAGGGGCATATCCAAATTACCTTGCACACTTTAGCAACAAATATAATTCATTTATTTTGGGCACGGATGCGCACCGGGATCGACCTTGGGGCGCCTAATTAACAAAATTCGTTAAGTCGGATTGTGATGAAACGCGAAATCTCTCCCCCTTGTCCCCGGCCGATCCGACTACGCATCCGTACCATCCCCAAATACAAATCGATAACATTGTTATGCAGATTATTCAGAAACAGTAATGATCCAGGGCACGATCGGACACCTCCACCATAAAATTTTGGTTCGATTTTAGGTGCGAAATCATCCCGCGCACCTCGGGCTGGTGGAGCGTGATAACACAGTTATAGCATACGATACAATGTTTTTATTTTATTCACAAGAAACATCAATACAACAGTAAATCCTTGGATCACGCTCCACCGGTATCCGATCGCCCGTTACCCGTTGAATTTTGAGGCCTTCATGGCCTGATTTTGAGTGTTTAAGATTCTACGAAAAACTCGGGATGTTACATCTCTTAAAATTTTTTGGATTTTTTAGACTCCTTACTTATGGTAGTAAGTTAAATTTGTTGAGATGTGAAAAAGAGAGTGCAATTTTGCATGAATAGTTCCATATGATGCACAGCCCTTGATATCAATTTAGTAAATTGGTGTGAAATTCGAAAAAAAATTTGGCCCGTTTGGGCGCGAAATTTGTAAAATTTAGCCCGTTTGGGCTTAAAATTGCACTAGATTCCGAGAATTTTCCGAAAAATTCCCAAAGATTTGTTAAAATTTGCTAAAACGAGGGTAGAAGGACGATCAATTTGTTTGGTTATCACCAAAAACGCGTCCCTTGTCCCTTTATTTTCGGTAATTTTGGAAGTTTTCCCGTATGGCCTATAATATTTTATGATAGTTGTAAAATTTCTGTATCCTTGAAAGTATTTCCGAAAAGTGTAATTTTTTTTTGTGATAGCAATGTGCCACCTTCGCCACACATAACAGAACAATTGATATATATATACACCGTTGCATCTTCGTTATGATATTCAGCACGTACCTCTAAAGCTTCGGGGTTGGGCTTGAAAAATAGATTCCCTTTTGTTTTCGGCTAACTCCCAGGAAATGGTCCGGCCGCCGGGGTGCCTATTCCCAGGAGTTCCGATTTGTTGAATTTTGATACGCCCATTTAATAATTCATGATCACGTTTTGCTTAATTCGCTCTACTCGGGGTAATAGATGATATCGCACTCAGGTTGTTTTGGACTACATTTATCATTCAGGATACTTGGTTTGTCATTTTCTTACCATTGCACTTGGGTCATAATTTGCTCTAATCTGAGTAACAAGCTTTCCTAGTATTAGGTCATTTAGAAATGATTCGCTCCGTTTGCGAGACACGGTTTGGTGCTTGTATTTGTGTGCTACTCTGTTTGCTCTGCGCGGTCCTACTGCTTATTCGCCGTGCTGTATTTATGTTCGACGTTACTCGATATTTCTTGCCCTACCTGTTTCAGTCCTCCTTAATATTCACTTAGGTTTGTCTAGATACTCGCACGCTTATTTCTACTTCTCTGAGTGTTCATGCGTTACGTCCCTTATTACACGCCTACCGCGTCAAACGTCCGAGTTCGGCGTCGCGCACTAGTTGGCTGACCCACTCCCGCAAATTACGCAGGCAGTACTTGGAAACCATTGGTTCCTCGAACTGTGGGCGCTCTTGCCACTCCATATGCGGCTCATCCCGCTCCCAGGCGTCTGCCGCGTTAAAAGCGACTGGCCAATTTGGGAAATAGACGTTGTGGAACGCGTCATGCTGTTGCCGATGGTTAGCGACTATGCGCTTGAATTCGATGGTCCAGGACGTTGCATCCTGGTTAGTCGCGGCCCATCGGGGTATCGGCGGTGTGACAATCACGGGCGTGCGCGCTGGTACTCGCCGCGATAGCATTCCCAAATGACGTTTTATCTTCTTGAAGGCTGCGTTCGGATTGGTCGCATGCTGCGCAGGTTGTGGGTGGGTGAGGTCCGGTGGGTCGTCCCCGACCCATCATTAATATTTCATACGTGTCGCCCGTTTGTTACTTGCTGATGGATGGGTCGTACCTAGGATCCCGCGACAAAGCATCAGCATTGCCGTTTTCTCTACCTGACCTGTATAGTATTTCAAATCCTCCGAATTCAAGTAGTAGTTCACTGCGCCATTGGGATAAGCGTGAGTTCCTGGGCGGTTTGTCGAATAAGGCCTTGAGTGGCTTATGGTCGGTTTCTACATGAAATTTGTGCCCTACTAAGTAATGCTTAAAGTGTAACGCTGCCCATCGGATTGCGAGAGCCTCAGTTTCGATTGCGGGGTAACGGCGTTGATAATCTAGCAGAGCCTTGCTCGCGTATGCAATGGGTTTAAGACCTTGTTTAGTTTTCTGCGAGAGCACTGCACCCATTGCGTATCCTGAAGCGTCTGTCTGCAAAATGAACGGCTGTGTAAAATCGGGATGTATTAATACTGGTTCATCTAATAGCGCTTGTTTTAGCTTCTTAAATGCATCCTCACACTTAGGAGTCCATTTAAATACTGCGTCTTTGCGTTTCAGTTCGTTCAGTGGTTCGCATATGTCTGAGTAGCTTGGTATGAATTTGTGATAGTAACCTACTAGTCCCAGGAAACTTTGAAGCTGCTTCAGCGTCTCCGGGCGTTTAAATTCCTCGATCGCTATTGCCTTTTCTGGGGTTGTTTCCGGTTTACGCCTTTGTAATAATTATGTGTCCTAAATATTTACTACCTCTGCCAAAGTGGCATTTTTTGATGGTTTTAATTTTAACTTTGCCTGGCGAAAATGATCTAACACCTTGACTCAGGTCTGCTAGGTGATCCTCAAACGTTGGTGAAAATACAAGATGTCGTCGATATAGATCAAGCATTTTTCCCACTCTAACCCCTTTAAAATCATGGACATGCAACGTTGTATATATATATCAATTGTTCTGTTATGTGTGGCGAAGGTGGCACATTGCTATCACAAAAAAAAATTACACTTTCGGAAATACTTTCAAGACACAAAATTTTACATACCGGCATAAAATATTATAGGCCATAAGGGAAAACTTCCAAAAATTACCGAAAATAAGGGAGAAGGGACGCGTTTGAAGGGACGCGTTTTTGGTGATAACCAAGCAAATTGATCGTCCTTCTACCCTCGTTTTAGCAAATTTTAACAAATCTTTGGGAATTTTTTGGAAAATTATTGCAAATTCTTAAGTGCAATTTTAAGCCTCAAATTTTTGGGAAAATTTTCAAATTTTGCGCCAAAACGGGCTAAATTTTTTCAAATTTCATACAAATTTTACTTAATTGAAATCAAGGGCTTTACATCATATGGAATTAATCACTCAAAATTTTCTCTTTCTTTTTCACATCTCGACAAATTTAACTTACTACCATAAAAGGAATGTATAAAATCCAAAAAATTTTAAAATAGGAACAGCCCGAGTTTTTCTGTAAAATGAACATTCAAAATCCGGCCATGAAGGCCTCAAAATTCGGGAATAAAGGGCGATCGGATACCGTGGAGCGTGATCCAGGATTTACTATTGTATGTGATTTTTCTTGTGAATAAAATAAAAAATATTGTATCGTATGCTATGACTGCGTTACGCTCGACCAGCCCGAGGTGCGCGGGATGATTTCGCACCGCAAATCGAACCAAAATTTTATGGTGGAGGGTCCGATCGTGCCCTGGATCATTACTGTTTCTGAATAATCTGCATAACAATGTTATCGATTTGTATTTGGGGACGGACGACGGAAAGCTACGCCTTGGACTTGCTGGGGACGAGGGGGAGAGATTTCGCGTTTCATCACAATCCGACTTAACGAATTTTGTTAATTAGGCGCCCCAAGGTCGATCCCGGTGCGCATCCGTGCCCAAAATAAATGAATTATATTTGTTGCTAAAGTGTGCAAGGTAATTTGGATATGCCCCTGTGTGTCAGGATGGACCGAGGTGGAGTGCAAGACTTATCAAAGTTTGAACGGGGATTTTATTTTTCGGACCTCGTGTTGTCCCTACACGCAGGGAAAGGAACTGTGTATAATATGTACATGCACATCTTCCCAGGGGATGTTTTGAATACATTAAAAAATGATAAAATTCACCTAAAGCGATAAAAATTTTCATTTTAAAAGGGGTGTAGGGAAATTGAAATTTTGGGGTTTTTAGGTATTGCAAACAGAGATGGGACATTAAATTATCATCAGGGACCTTTAAGGCTTCTAAATTGCTCATTTGGGTAACGATTCTTACCTGAACTGGGTAAGCACTTAATGGGACCCCCAATCCCGCGTTTAAGCTCTCAAAACTTTAGGGCCCAAAATCACGACTACCAAAACCAAAACTCCCCTATTTTTCAAGCCCTACACCTTAACTGGGCCCTATACTAACTATTTTATTGAAAACCGGGGCCAACCGTCCCAACGGTTCACGGGATCCCCATAATTTTTAACCGGGACCCAAAACTTTTCAATTTTGTACGGGAAATGGGACTCTGACGGGCCTCCTAAGGGACTTGCATTAAAATAAAGGATTTCAAAAGCAAGCGCTCAGCCAGGGCATGGATATTATCCCGTCCTTGCCGCCTGCTCCCTTCCGTTCCTGAAATATAAACAAAACAGTAGAAATCTTAACACACAATAAGCGCCCCAAGCGCTGGTATATGTTTTACTTTGGAAACCTCGCGCCGACCAGCGCGAGGTTTAGTTGTTTACGCCAATTAT
>JASANE010006196.1:0-57681 GCA_030248225.1 Trileptium ribeirensis | reverse complement strand
CAATTTAATATTATAATACTTTCCTCATGTTAAAAATCTTCTGGTAATAGCGTTCAAACTAATTTTACGCAGGACCATGAAAACATTCTCTTGTCTTCTTGAAATCTTCTTGAAAAACGGGTAATACCGTTTCAGCTACACCCCAATTTAACGAAAGAATATGAAAACGTTTTCTGATGGTATTGTTCGGTCTGCACTTGTTCTCTCTTGAGTTGGTTCCATGAAATATAAGGAGTCACGATATGTAGAAAAACAATCTGATTACATGACACTAATATTAAGCCAGCTTAAAGCAAAGGTTGGCTGAGACATGGCCTCACAGTGAATGTAGATTATAGAAATAAAACTATTTTAACGTCTAAAGTTAAGTCTACGTATGTTGGTAAATATTAGCACATACAAGTATAGCTAGAGATGGCGTTAGGCAAATTCACTGCTCGGCGGGGGTGGTTCAGAGTGTCGTGGAAATCAAGAGTCGGGCGAGTGTTCATAAACGGCATTATAAGTGGCAAGGCTAAGCACAAAATGCAATCAAGACATTCAAGTCGTTCATGACGCTTGGTATGTAAACATTTTTGATTGGATGCTAACATAAACTGTTCGGCTTGTGACTGCACTGCATTTACAACGGCAATGTCACGAACAATACTCCGTGTGCTAAATTAAGTGTCAAACTAGGCATGTTTATCCGGCGTTGGAATTGTTGAGTATGGTCCGCGTTATTCAGTGAGTATAGGAAAAATCAAATGAAATGTCTGAGAAAAAATATTATGAAATGTCCAAAACGGAAGAAATATATTACCAGCGGAGCCATTGCGTTTGTATGACATAACTTAGTCTGTCATCGACCCTAGGTATGCCGAATAATAGCATTTTGCAAATTTAGCCCTTCGTGCTTTACATTAATTAATTGTTTTGGAGTTGAATGGAAATCACGAGTTAATTATAACATGAAAACATGAAACTAATGGCATTCAGTTGATCTTAGCTACCACTAGCCTAATAAGGGGCAGCTGGGCAGATGGGCAACGCGGCGGGTCAAAGTAGCTCTGATCACTGGCAGGCTGGCTTTACGTTGAATACTTGACCCAAAACTAGATTACTGCAAAAAATATTTACTATCATGACGCCAAGTGACTTTTCCATTCGACACTCATATTACCAGCTTCTCCAAGCCCTGAAAATATGTGGCATGAGCGAGAGGCCGCTTGTTCGAAGCCGGTACTCACGGTGATGGGCCATGGGATGTAACAACTCAGCTCAAGCGGAGATTCTATTCTACACCTAAAATTTCTCAAAATTTTATTTTCTATTTTCAAATAAATGCCGTAAAACACTTAATATATCTAAGGTACGGAGCTTTTATGATTTTTTTGGCATTAAGAACAATTTCAAAACAAAATATGCAATTTGTTATATTTCAGTTGCGGAATTTTCAGCGTTGGATTAAAATTATAATTTTTCTGAATTAGGAAAACATATCGTCTATTTTTTGTGTGAGCAACGGATTTAGCCTGAGAAGTAAAAACTTGACAAGGATGCACATAGTGGAAACCCAACTGTCCAGTAAAGCTTCTCGTTCTGCTACAAGATATATAATATGTTTTATTAGTTGTCCTTTTCTTGGTCTAAAAAGGTTTCATAAAAATAACCGCGTTAGTGTGGTCCAGAACTATTCACAGCCATTATCATATCGGTGCCGAAGCCGTGGAGGAGGTGTTTTAAAAACGAGAATAGCATTATGTTTATTTTTTGTCGTCTGTGAAACAGGAAATTTTCTGACTGTTTTTCTGTAGCTGAAGGAACATATAATGCAATTACATGTCGGCTGCTTGGGTATTAAATTATATATTTCGCGATAATTTGATTTATTTGTATTAAAAAGGCTAACAATTGTTCTCAGCACTACTTCGAGTATTGCTATAAATTCGATTTATAAGCCCCGAAAATTGTAATACTAAACGTTTTCCGTTTGTAGTCTTCAAAACATATTTTGCCGAACCGGTAAAGCCATTCCGCACCTTTAGTAAATTTTAAACTTAATTTTTTGGTAAATATTTTCGCTTACAAATCAAGATTGTTCACATTATAAAAAGCAAATGTTTTTTTTTAAAAATAGCGGGTCTATGTCGAAATTCTTTGTAACATTTAGAAATAAGATTTAAGTTAAATTTAATTTATGTTTAAAGAATTTTATTTAAGTTTAAGTTCACCCTAGCAGACTAAGGAATGCCGTTTATATTAAAATTAGGTCATCAGTTTAAGGAGCTCAAGTATAGCTTGAATGGAATTTATTATACTGATAGCCATATTTCCTATGGCATATATTCATACATGCTCATATGGGGAGGTAACCCACTGATGCACCGGATCGTCGTCCCTCTCACAATGGGCCGGCTGATACCCAACCTGCACTCCAGCCGCCGAACTCAAGAACGCCAAAAACGCACCCCGTCACGATGCCGGGCTGACACAACTGGGAGACCGAAATACCACCCTCCTGACCTGAAGGCCCGGCTACCTCGGCACCTCGGATCTACCCGGCTAGCCCCGGACCTCGGATCTCTAGTATGGCATATATCGATGATTTCGTGTGATAAAGGCAACAAATATGCGCATTAAATATATTGTTATATCTTTTTATAAAGTATATTTGTAAAATCTGGTATTGGCAGAAAAACGGTCACAAGGATTTTTAAAATATGGTTCCAGACGGAGGTCCATTTAAGCCAAAAATAATGTAGGTCGTCGCAATCTTGAGCTATAGTGGTTTTAATAATTAACGAATGAAGTATATTAAATATGAACGTTAGCGTATTATAAAACTGGCAAATGTGTTGAGTGGTGATCACTGTACGAAAATCAATTATTAAGAACCCAGCCAATTTCTTAGATGTATTGACATAAACTAAATGATGTTGAAATATGGAAAATTATTTGAATTATAAATGAAAACAGCAGAAGCATGTGCAAATTTATACAGGTTTTTATGTATGGGCGACCTTAAAACACTATAAATATCGAGTACCTGCATTGTTTATATATTTTTAACCGCGTTTATACTACTGACGTATGCGTTCGCTCGCTGATCTTGTAAATTGCAAAGGATATTTAACAAATCTTTGTATAATAATTTAGGCGGAAGCCTCTGAAACTGGCAGTGCTATCGAACCAGAACTGCCACCAATTCCTCCAGCTGTGGTGCTGCCTGAACATTTGCCGCCAATTCAGGCCATAGTCCGGCACCATCATCAAGAAGCGGTCCCGGTGCCTATCATTGTCATCCAGGCACCTTCCTCTTCGTCGCCCAGCGAAGCTGACCTACCGTATCCGCCGGTCGGCGTGATGCCACAGTTCGTCGGTGCAGCTGATCGCGAGCCGGACGAGGACACGTCATCGGATGACGACGAGGATGGACCGTCGTGGACAGAGCAGGTGGCGTATCACATGGGAATATCGCCGGAGGAAGCGGCTGAGTACGTGGCTGCGATAAGGGCGCAGGAGCAGGAGCAACAGCAGCAGCAGGAACAGCAACACGAGCAGCAAGCGCAGCAACAAGACCGACAAGCGGAAGAGCAGCCTGATGACATTCACGATGAACCCGTCTTGTCTGATGTAAGCTGATATATTGAGTAATAAATTTCGGTTTTCATGAAGCAAAAGTCAACATTATGCTCTGATGCTGTGGCTTCACAGGATACAGCGCCAATTATTACTAAGCAGGTCGATATTCTGTCACTCCCGCTTATGGTCTTTTAAATGTATAAAATCCTCTACATTTAAACAACTTTAATGAATTGAGAAACTAGCTACTTACATCGGGTAATTATGCCTCATTTTTTATTCATTAATGTTGATGTCATGCATGCTACTGTCAAATGTATATTCTTTCAGGTTTTTGATTGCTTGCTGCTATTGCAATAGGATAGATTATACCAGAAAGCAATCAATAAGCCCGTAATAGATGGTTCTTAAGATTTGTATTGTGAGGTAAAGCAACCAGAGTTATGACAAAATTGTCCGTTTTAAGGCCACATGCTATATTGGCACTTCCGCTAGGAATAGATAATACAATTCCAAAAAAAAACAGATAAATGATATTAAATATAATAGATAATTAAACAGATATTAAATGTTGTCTGTTACATATTATAACTAAGACCAAGATTTGTCCATGTCTTTGCCGTAAAATGAGTAAATACATTCTAGTTTCGTACATCATTGTTGTTCTTTTGTAAAAATTGCCAACTGGGTGGTGCAAAAATTTGGGTTCACATTTCTTCCTTCTGCATTCTTCGTGAACACAATTTGCCTTTCCCGCATATTTTATTATCATTTCACGCGTTTCATAGCGTTCATCATATGACAAGCTGTATCGGACAGTTATGTTTGAGATCTATTTATTTATATATAAAGATAAAACGCGATCGGAAACACGGTTTATGCGATCAAGAAACTGTTACTGTAAATTTCAAATAGTGACAGGCGAACAGCGACTGCGCGTTCCTTTATTGCACATTGCGACTACATACGTAAGGTAAAATCATGAATTGTGTGGGCGGGCATCGGTTTTAACTCCAGAATTGAGAGCAGCGAACCGAGTGTATCCAGTTAAAGTTTACTCACGCATAAGTCATGATGACTACAGTAATTGATCACGTGTACTGTATACAAAAACTACTTCTTTTAATAAACTCTCTGAACGTTTATCGTCAGCAGCAATATGAATTGCTTTATATATTAATTTCAGTCTGACAGTTTGGGATCGGAGGAAGCCTCCTTCGACTCGCTGTCAGATTCTGACATTGCCGACGGTCAACACCAACATCAGGCAGTTGTACCCGCGTTGTACGTGCAACAGGTGCTGCCTCAAATCGTCATTCAGTCGCCGTCATCGTCATCACCAGGATCAGTGGCTGACGCTGCGTATCCGCCAGCGGTGCCCCAGTTCGTGCAACCTGTTGCACTGATCGCTGAGGCATTAGCGGCGCCGCTGCCGGACGAAGACCTGGCTGGAGCAGAGGAGCTGGAGCTGTCAGAGGTAATTTAGTTTGAAACTTGATTCGTTTCTTCTGGAAAATGTGCTCCATTTTTACAAAACATAAATACACAGTCCCGTAAAAATACGTTTGCGCAGCTTAGATACGTTTGGTTTGATGCACTAGGTAAAATGTCCGGTAGCGTTGTATGAAAGTTATATAGCAAAGGTGCTCCTAGTACTTCGGTTTAGGAGTGTAGATGGTCTCGGCGAGAAGAGGTGGGTGAGCGACGAAAGGGGTAAATTGAGAGGTAACCTAAAATGAAAAATTTCCCCATATACCTAAATTTTCCTTGTAATTTTCTTATATGCCCAATTGTCCTTCATAATTTTTATAATTTTGGTCATAATTACTAAAATATTGAACGCGAGGTGGTCTCTCCGGGGTATGTAAATATTACTTAAGAGGAGTTGACCCTTTGCAGTAACCGCTATAATATCCACCCCCTAGATGCCGTGACCCTTCCTAGAGTACTGATGACAACTTACCAACATAGATTTGAAAAAATATACTTTGGTAAACCAAATGGAGCTAGCGAAGCGAATGGAGTTTCCAGTCAGAGCGCTAGGCGAAACAGAACGTGAAATTTGTTTTTGCCTGCCGGTGCCATTCATAACGTATCTTCGGATGAACAGATTTCGACACATTTCTTTTGCTCTATAGAAAAAAGTGATGATAATGTGCCCTTAGTTGAATAATAAAAGGGCTGCGATTTATAATCACTGGATTTTTAATGGTTCTTCGTCCAAACTGGGCAAACGGGCACCATTGTTTCGCAGCCTATATGTCATGCCTCGTGCTTCGAATCGAAGAACTGAGATAACTCACCGACGTCTACAAGATTGCTGAAAAACACTTTTTTGCGATGACTCCCTGAGCCGCTTTCTGCCTGAATATTGTTGATTGACCAATTGCCAGAAACATCGGTTTTTCATATTTTGTGTTATTGCGTACGTGTGATTTTAAGCGATAGTGTTCAAGATTATAAATAATGCTGAATAGGGTGGTTAATACGGAGTCAAACAT
The DNA here is from genome assembly GCA_030248225.1 of Trileptium ribeirensis. Taxonomy (NCBI): domain Eukaryota; kingdom Metazoa; phylum Nematoda; class Enoplea; order Enoplida; family Thoracostomopsidae; genus Trileptium; species Trileptium ribeirensis. The sequence goes on along the minus strand of JASANE010006196.1, from coordinate 51,616 downwards.
GATATTATATCCTTCAAAACGGTTACAAAAGACGATCCCGATTTACACAATTGTAGCCTACCTTAATTTATTTAGTAATGTACTACGTGGAGGCCATCAAATATAGTGTATATAGTGATTTTTGCTACGTTGAATACGATTGAAGTACGAATCTTTGGTTATCTACAATCAGTCACTAATATTTCGTGCCTTTTATGCCATTTTAGCAGGTGGATGAACCCGATTCCCAGAATATAATGTCGGGTTGTTTGGTTGTGCATTGCGTCCAGGGCATCAAAAATGGTCCATATATAGCTATTACGCATTGAATACGAAGGTTTAGCTATCTACAGTTAATCACAAATATTCAGGTTTTTTGAGCAGGTATTCCATGGTTTTTGTGTCGATAATTCCTGAATATGCTCTGTCAGCAGTTGCTTGGTGTTTTGTGTGACTGCTATTAGGAATGACTTACATAATTGGATTTTCGGCTAAATCAATATTTATTGTTTTTTAAGCGGTTATTAAAGCGTTTTGAGTTTTGGGCTATTAGGTCATAATCTGTCTTCAGTTATTTTATTATTGTGTTGATTTATTTGAATTAAGAACGGTCCATATAGGTTTTTTGGTAAGTGGAACTGAGTACAGTGGTGTAATTCCATCATGATTGCACTATATTATGTCAGTGGGTTTCAAGTGGTTTTATGTTGATTGTAGACGAATTCGATTTATATTACGTATATGGTCAAATATTCGGTTATGTTATGTGCCTTCCGATATGCTTTTATAAGTTTTGTGACACGCAAAATAGGTGGTATTCCTTAACTCCTTCTAGACCAGCTGTATAAAGCTTCGGGAATTCTAGATGTTTTAAGGTTGTATATATCAACACAAAGCGTATTACAAGTGATTACACGTAATGACAATTATAGAAAGAGCCGCAGTCGCTCTGTTTCACTCTCGCTTGCTAGATACTAGCTGGCATCTGTTACGACATGTGTAATGGAAAGGGAAGCCGTAATTTAAAACAGGCATATTGCTTGTGGTTAGAAATATTATTTGTATATAACTGAATGAATCCAGATTATGCAAATATAACTGACTGCGGTTGTAGTAATTACCATTTTCTTCAATAAAGCTCTTTTCCAACAAAATTCGGCTTTATATTCGCTGTTCATTTCCACGAAGGTAATTATGCAAAAATGTAAGAATGGGTTAGCTGGTGAGGATTTATTACAAGTTTGGGGGACGTTGCAACCTCTTTAAAAGTAAGATTGGTTCGGCAAAAAATAGAGTGTCGGTCTTTCAAATTAATTTTATAATAACCCTATCAATTTTTCACGGTTGTCAGTAAAAAGTGGGAGGGGGAGCAGGCACCCCCCCCCTTGCGATTGTGCCTGCTAGTTTGACCATCGCGGTTGCTAGTTTCAAAATTTAAAATGTTTCTCGTATCGTAAATGTTAGTTATAGCAGCATGCATATGTTTCATAGATGATGTTCTATGACATGTAGTGCTGAGATATTTCTATATGCAACGCAGTTACTGCGAAAAACATTGATTTTATTTGGAGGCTAATAGCTATCGAGGAAGTTAAATCAGTGTTGGTTTACATTAAGGAAGTGTGTAGGTATTTCTATTCACACAATATCTGTGAGAAATGTCTTATGTGTGAGTAAACTTAAGGTGACCCCGCCAACCATCGTATTCTGTCATTACCGATATCGAATCGCAAACCCTTTTTACTGAAAACTGGCTTAATTTCATTCGGTTTTTCGCTCAAAATCAAATTCAAGTGCCAGAAATTAGACCTCGTGTTCGAACAGAATTTTGGCGCTTTCAGTTTGCAGAATTTCTGTTCCCTAATGTTTATCATTTAAATTTGGATTATACAGTGTTCGCGAACAAATTTAATGCAAAAGTGACGTCACAATCAAATCGACAAATTTTCGTTCTCAAACATTTGGGTAATTTACTTCAATTTCCGCGAACACAAAATGGTTACATTTCAATCGCGAGCGCTGTGTTGGCGAACCTTTTTACGCCGAATTTCAATAGCCAAAAAGCGTTCCGTAACAAATTTTATCCAAAAATACAAAACAGGATGGTTGCCGGGGTCATTTTAAGTTTGGTCGCGCATAAGCGTTGATTAGAATCTTTCTGCAGCGTCCATTACATATTGCAAACACTTTCATTCGCAACCATAGAATGATTGCTATTGGTAGCTCCGAGCATATTATTACTCATGCTCAGTTCTTATATATGTTCGTTATTTTTCAGTCCGACAGTTTGGCGTCTGAGGAGGCGTCTTTTGACGAGTCGACGCCGGACTCTGATGATCTTCAGCAACAACCAGAGCAACATCAGCCAGCAGCAGCAGTGGTCCTACCACCAGTAGCAATGGAGCCAGCTGCGGACGTCCAAGGAGTGGAGCCTGTTTTTCATGAGCATGAAAACCATGCTAATGGCCCACCTCCATTGAACGCCGAAATTGGTGGGATGGCCAATGCCGCTCAGCTGCTCCAGAATGTTCCACAGGATGTGGGCGAGTTGGACAGCAGCAGTGACGATGGCGGTGAACTGCAGTGGTGGGAGTTTGGCGGCGAAGAACTACAACAGCAACTGGACCACCTGCCACACGACATTGCGGAATGGGGCCTGGAAGCAGAGGCACCGGAGGATGATGGCTTCGTGGAACCCGAGGACCATATGGCGCTCGTCGAGCCTCAACCGCAGCTCGAGCAGCACCTCAATAACATTGCGCAGTGGGGCTTGGAAGCTGAGGCACCAGAAGAAGACCCTTTACCTGTGCCTCAGGAACCTCAGCTGCTTTGGTGCATTAGGTGCGGATCGGTTAGCCGTGCAGATGGTCGGCCCTTCGCAAACGAGCACGGGCTGGCAGTGCATCGAGGTAAATGCCGGCGCACCGCTCAGTGGCACCCACGCTACCAGATCATCGGCCCACAGGATGGTCCAATGGTGTTGCGTCGTCGCCTCGCTTAGACGTAAGCTATGCGGTTTTAAATTTATCAATAATTTTATTCGTGAGTCAACTTTAGGTGCATACATCGTACTGTTCTTTTGTCAAGGTCGCTATCTAAATCTTACAAAAACTCTCAGTCTTAATTCTGCTAGCGCATTCGTAATTTAGCGAACGTTAAAATAAAGTCTTACGTGTATGAACACGAATATAAATAAGGTACGTCTATATTTGTCGATTTTACACGTTTCACCGCCATTTATCGAATGACACCTTGAATCGTACAGCTGTGCTCGTCATCCATGAGTATATTTAAATATGGGAAAAAATGTATACAAAGTTTTTAATGCTGTTATGATCATTCCATTTCCATGCGAAATCGTAAATATAATTAGCGCCTGAGAATACCGCTCACGTGTTACTGTATCACAAATAGTGTTAATGTATAGTTAAAATCATGATTTATGCGGGGCATCAGTTTTGAGATCGTGTATTGACTAGATAAAAGAATTGCCAGGTGGACGCACCTAAAATGGACTCACGCATTACTTATGTGGTAGGTTACTCAGCTATAAAACTATTCTCGTACTGAATAGTTAATGGAAGTTATTCATTTTATGCTGACACTTTGGACAATTTAAGTTAACTCAATAAATTACTACATAGTGCATACAAAATAGTCGGGTGTTGCGTGTTTCTGCCCGCAAAAATTCTGGTTCTTTAGTGTGGAATCATACTATGGTTTTCTAATTGCGCAATTAAATAACAATTGTTGTTTTCAAACAGTAGAAGTTACCGTTGAAATTATTTCGTTACTTCTTTAAGCATATAAGCATATCCCTCATACATGCTCCGTGGGGGTAGGCGGGGTCGGCGGGCGGTGGGAGAAAACATCTTAGGCGGGGGTAGGGGCCCTCTGACGACCTCACCCTCTCTCCGACGACCCGCTTTTGCTAATTTCACTATCGATTTTGCGAAAATTTTACCCCGATTTTCGCCGTTTGGGGAGGGGGTCGGAGCCCTCTGGGGTAACATCCCACTTCTGCATCTATATGATATAGTTACCTAAAAACGAATAATGGCTTTGAATGTACTGCTGAGTTCATTAAGACAAATGGTAGGTCTCATTACAACTTTTATTATCTGCAATAAAATCAGAAAACTTTGCTGATATGGCCTATATTCATCCGACTTTCATAATTTTACATATATCTTCGGGTGGTGGTCAAAACTGCTCGCATCAATATATCAAATATATGGTTTACCGAAAGTTATATCTTCGGTGCATATGGGTTTTAAAATGAGTGGGGCGAAGCCTAATTTAATTTGTGCCAGCCATGTGTGATTATTACCGCAGTTTAAAAACTATTGAACGTCTGCTTTCATCTGTGATACTGTTCTCATTGCAGGATAACTAAGCTTCGCTGTACACCAACGTTCCTGCAACAATGCTGCTTCGTGCCACGTACCATCAACATCATTATCGCTGGTTCATTCACCTGGCACCAGAAACTGCTAGAGTAAGTTATGTAATATGACTTTGAGGTAGATACGTTAAGTTTGTAAATAATCGATGTAACGGAACTTTAAGCAATGAACATCATGCAGTCGCCTTGTGTAATGTGTAATATGTTTTGTTATAACATCACAGCTCGTTTATTTGAGAGTGGTGCAACGCGAAGTACTGAGGTCATATAGTGTTTGCATGTTGTGACTGCGCACTTTGTTGATGATGTGGTTTTGTCTCGAACAGAAATTGAAGGTTAATGCAAATGTTTAGCACTGGTAGAAAACCGTAACAATTGTTCCCCGCTCGGTATCAAAACGGCATCGATGCCACAAATTATATGGCAGTAATCAGTGCAAAGTTCGCAGCAACAACTGGTGCATATGTTCGAAGCATAACAGCTAAACTGAATATCGTGTTTACGCTTTGCTACGGCACTGTTATATTGTAGCCATCCAAGTGCAAAAGCACGATTGCATGACAGCTTCGACTCTGTTTGAACTGCGTATGTGGCTATGTCGATCAGGCGAAATTCTATGCATCGGCACTGTTATATTGTAGCCATCCAAGTGCAAAAGCACGATTGTATGACAGCTTGGACTCTGTTTGAACTGCGTATGTGGCTATGTCGATCAGGCGAAATTCTATGCATCAGCCAAGCTATGGCGTCAATGGAACCACAAAAAGATTTGCTGTTTCGTACATTAAAATTTTGTAGCACACTGTAAAAACTATGTAAATAAAGATTTATACAATCATTATGATATATGCGACTACGTAAAAATCCCGTGTGTTGTAAGCCATGTTTGCAGCTTTGATTTATCATGTTTACAGCAAATCAATACTTTGTTACGTTAAAATGCTTTCGCAAATTTAAGGCACTAAGTACCTAACTGTAACTGTCAAAAGCAGAATGTCACAACTTAATATCTAGCTTATTTGACGCTAATTTTCCAATACATCAATCCCCACGATAGATAATCCAAAAAAGAATAGAAACGCATCAGAACCGTCGGTATCGTAATCTTCAGCTATGACATAGCCAAAAATAGCAAAAGCATTCAGTTTTGTTTTACTTAGTAGGTTAAATATAGATGCTTCCTTGAGTAAAATATATAGTCAACAGCTAACGATATAAATTAGTGTAAAAGTATAATGTTACATAATTGTCTGTCATTGTTTTTAAATTATTTTCAGTATCGATGCCTGTATCTGCGCCGTAGGCCATCATTCCAAATCTCGTTGCTCTATGCCAACGTAAGTATGATAATCGAGATTGCTGAAGATACTGTTTGTTTGTCACAGCCATGATGTCTCATATTACCAAAGTGCGCGGAAATTTGAGTTATGCCGTTTAGTTGATGTCACAAAAAAATGTTTTTTAGAAATCACAACTGAGATTGGTTTTTCGCACCAAAGCTTTGACCCACATTTAACGCAAATCACAAGTCAGATTTTAGTATAGAGTGTCACATAACGTAACGTCCCAGCATTAAAATGACCCATCATGCCCAATAATAAACAATAGCACAAAGCCGAATTGACTTGATAGGAAATTGATAGAAAATGATAGGAAATAACAGCTAACACAGCATGACCATATGCCGTCCGATGTCTCCCTGTTCGGGCAAGTCTGCAATTCTTAGATTAAACCTTTTTATTAATTGATGCAATAGATTTATAGCACGGGGGCAGTCAAGACGAATGCAGGACCATTGTACCCCATAATGGTTATTTCAGTGAACTGAGTACAGGCATACTACAGTTATTCGTTCAAGTAAATTAAGTCAAGTATCAGATATTTTATTACGTTGATATTTGTAATATGTTCGGTTATAGTTCCTGAAAGTATGAGGGTTGTAAGCATATTACATCAGTCTCAGAAACAGTTTTAAGTTGGGGCGTTACTTTTCGGATATATCTTTCCGTTGATTGATCATCCATCACTATTTTTTTATAACTGAACAATTCCAAACAAGTTGTCAAGCAGAGTTTTTTTTGGTGAATTTTCGTTTGATATATTTTATAATTAGTGTTTTAGTAATTTTGGCATTTCGTGAATAGCAAACATTGCATAAAACATAATGTATATTACATAAAAATATTTTTGCTCATTTCTTTAGCTACAGTTTCAGCAAGGTACCGACATGTTGCAGATCAAAGGGGTTTCTGTTGAACAGAAAGCTTTAAGGCCTTAATATACATTTTTAGTCAGTGGAAATACATAGCAAAAGTAAAAAGTTTATTTTATGCTATGATTTAGTGTCGCAGTCTAAATCAACTATGTCATATAGACATTAAATGCCGAATGTTGTTTGATGTAGTATTTAATTAAATTTGCTCTGGATATAAGAATCAGATGGATTATTCATCATGTGTAACTGCACTTGCTGTGCACAATGGGTTACTAAAATTAAGACCATCCCATTTACCATACTGTTGCGCTAATTCCCATGAAAAATTTTACGGATCATTTTTCGGTAAATCTAAATTTGTTTGCAAAATTTTTCACGAGCAAACCGCTTAGTATTGATATCTAGCGACTTTGGGTAGGCGAAACTTCGATGAAAATTACTGAAATATATCGAATTTATATAAAATGGTTTTTGTTTGGTAGCATTTCATGCCCTTGTTACGGAAAAATTACAGTATTTATTCGCCTTTTCGGTAGCTGAAAATTGGCAACATCAAATCCAAGTTCCAGAAATTGCTGTTACCAAATGCCTATCAAGTTTGCATATTAACAAGTATGCCTAACAACATTGATTATTCCATGTTTGAGGACACATTCAGATTTTTCAGAGCAGTCTCCTTCAGTCTACATATGTGCTAAAGTGAAATGCAGTCAAAAAGTGAAATTTTAAGCATTCGGCTAAGTAGTTTTTTGCTTGCTGCATGTGACCGATGTGCAAATTTTCGGTCTGTTTAAAGTATCGTATAACCATACCATTACTGTATTTCTGTGTTCGACTACAGCAAAGTACGTTGTTTCGCTTAGTTTACGCTCGTTGTTTGAGTAATTTGTGTAACGTAGATTTAATTCGTTTCAGCAGCGGCGAAAGTATTCGTGATATTCATATCGATCCGTACAATTTCCACCAACTTGCAGCCGCTAATGAAAATGACAACGTTAAGGTGTGGGATTATCGAAGTACCGCAAGTTTCGAAGTATCAATTTTCGTTCCATGACGTCCCAATTTAAGCAATCATCTATCATCCCGATCACAGTGGAATCATTGCTATCGCCGGCAGCGATAAGCTTATCAAAGTATGTATGAGAAGCAGTTACTTATACGTAATTCTCATTATAATTGTGCTGAATTCAGTGTATGCAGTTGGACTTCAGCTTAGCACTTCCATTCTAGATATTTTCGTCAAATTCAGTAGCCGTAATGCCCTACTAAACTTAAGATTACTGCACTCACGATGCTGTTTGGTTATTTTATAAAAAACTTGCACTAATATCAGTTTCTAGTTCTCGAAAAATCTATTTCCTTCTCGTAAACATCAAACTTGTGAACACAATTTTGTCGTGTTTTAGGTCAAAGGATTATATTCCGGTATATTATCTGATAAACTATAAGACATGTTGTTTTGTGACAACATAGTTACGCCAAATCTGTTCCCACACAGCCGCCCATCCTCATTTAAAACTAGAAAACGTCATTGAACTTCCATTATCTGATTGATAGCCACTAATACTGGCTAGCAGTGAGCTGAATTGGAATCGGTTAGGAAAGTTGCAGATTTAAGACATGTTGTTGAGCTACAGTGTCTGTATAAAATTTGTTGCATTTTTCTTTCAGCTAAATGTTGGGGTGTATTGACAATACATTTGACCCGGAATCCGCAAACGCTGAAAATCTTTGAGAGGACGAGGTCCAGTACTGTCGAAATAATTCGGGGGGATGGACGGGACATAGTACATCTTACAACCGTTGTACGGTTATATGCATGCTGGTTACTATGAGTTTATATATTCATACATGATCAACTGGCAAACTTTCTGAGGGATCAAACCTAGATACCCGTTCCGAGGCATATATCCTTATGTACATATATACATAATTAATCAACATGGCAAATTTATTAGGGAGAGGCCAGACATATTTCTAAATATTCATTGATTGACCAAGTTGAAATATTTCTGGGGGAATAATCCCTCTCTCCTCCGGTGTTCCCAGCGTCTGTTGGAATCCAAAATTTGTGAAAAATTTTTACCGCATTTGTTAGTCTTTCGTTTTTTATTGTCATTCATTTATAATGTTATCGTTTAAATTGTTCATCTCGCTTAGCAAGTTACTCTGTGATTTCATCTATCAAATTTCTGTCTCTTTATGTTCAGGTTTGGAACATTTATCAAGCCGCGAGATGTGATCTCATTCGATCGCAGTAATCAACTTTCGAGGACAGAGCTGTTAATATGTATGTAGCTACAGAGCTTGGAATGCCAGATTTCATCGCTTCCGTTTGCAAATTTATTTCGCCATCGTTGCGTTTGTCTCCTAAATCTCATTCAGTTATTACCCGTTCACTTCAGGTTCACCAAAAACATTAGTCGCCGATATCTCGAAACTGCTTAATTATTTATAATAGCAGTATATTACTAAACTTATCTCAAAAATTCATTTATATAAAAAATTAACTGAAATATAAGTAAGGTTAAAATTTTTGTGCTTATTCGTTCTGTGGTCAAAGGAGCGCAGAACGAAATAAAATTATTACTAATTTGATTGTTAGTACTTAGGTGATACATGGCTAATTTTTACGGAGTTGTATTTAGATTAAATGGTTATCCCATATGGATGTAATATATAACGTATACATCATATGAATGTTTCGTTAAAACAGTGTTATATGTCTGGACCTCTTAAAAACCAGTCGCAAAATTGAATAATGGCGGACGAGGTGTTACAATAAACATATTTCCAATTAAAATTCGTTTTAAAATGGCCTTGTAATAAGCAAAAACAGCTTAAAATCAAGTTTTAAGTGGTTGTTGCACCACCGACACTGCATATGTACTGATTTTTGCACCGCAGTGGATTATTGTCGTGTTTCTACACTGAAAATACATTTTCTTGCAATTTAAAGAAGGATTCTTTAATTTTTGCGCCACCAGACATTCTTTTAAAATCCAAAGAACTATTTGTTGCAATTTTAAAGATTTCTCCAAAATATAAGATAATTTTGGAACTATAATAGTGTCAACACTGCGTTTTTCGTTGTCAACCGAAAAATGTCGGGGTCGCGCTTTATGGTGGGCTGAGATCATCAATAGGTGCCGCAGTAGACGATCCACGGGTGACTCCCATCCACTAGTCCGACAATGAGATATAGCAAACTAGCCATAAGTTGGTCTAAAATATAGCCAAACTAGTTGCTTTTTTTAGCATAACACGGATGGTATTAATTGCGAAAAATGTATATTCGGCTATTTTCACCCGACTGGTCGAAACATTTCTGCCCGTGATGCATGTCAAGCGTGCTCCCATTGTAGTCCCCGTGTGCATACGGGCGACTGTGCCGATGGCGAAGGTCATTGCTACTGTCAGGAACGATACGCCGAGCCCGACTGCGACCGATGCGCGCCCGGCTACTACGATTATCCTGACTGCAAGCCGTGCGACTGCTACATCAATGGAACTATTGACCAGCCGTGCCTTCCAGATCCGAAAAGCAATGGCCAGTGTCCGTGTAAAGACAACTTCAGCGGCTGGCTGTGTGACAAATGTGCGTACGGCTACTTCGAATTTCCTGTCTGTCAGCCTTGTGCCTGTGGAAGGTAGCTGATGATGCCTTAGTTTTCGCTTCTAGCTTTTTATTGATCCAACGAGAATGTATAGTAGTATAAAGTGACTGTCTAATTTAATAAACAATTTCCGGATTGTGTTCCATTCATCACTCCGTAACCTGCTGTCTTTTTTGTATAGAAACTATGATTATTTTAAAGAAAAACATTTGTTATAAGACACTCGGTGTTACCAAGACCACGTACTAGTTTTATGGTGTAGCACCTGTATGTAACAGCTATCTCGTGGAGTTATATGAAATATTTAGCTTTAAAGTTAGGAAAAGTGGAGGCAATTTTGGGTTCTTTGCTTATATAAGGGGAAATTTCAAATTGTGAGGTAGTAATATTTTATTTCATATTCTATAAATTGTCAAGTGTGGTTTCGGAAACACGGGAGGCGGCGAACATCCGACGAACAGGAGGAAATTTGGAGAGTGTGGGCAGCCTGTAGTTTTCTATAGGCTTTGGGGGTTACTGATTGGGATAAAAGCAATTGTATTTGCGTGCTATGCATCGAATACGGCATGTTTCAGGGCCCTACCACGTAAAAATCACTCTTCCAGTTATAATTTTTCTTAAGGTTTGTGATTTATAAATTTAGAGATATATTGGTCTTTTTAGTTATTGGAAGAAGAAACAAAGAGTTCTCCTGTTTTGATATATGACTAGAACGACCGTAGCGTTATCATTGAAATATTGCGGTGTATACTTGCTATTATTGGACTTTAAGCGGGCTTAGAAACCTGAGTTTGGGACCACAGTCGTCAGTGTAACCACCACACTCGCTCCGTTTCCACCTCGTTTTGCAAGCTACTAGTTATTATTCAGCCATTGCAATTAGGTACTGATACGTTAATCGTATTAGTATAAATAGTTTTTATTGACGCTGGGGTAACGATCTATAGAAATGCGCTACTAATTAACAGTTTGTTGAGATTTTGGGAAAATTGAGAGTCGCCGACGATGTTGAGTTTTACAGATACACTTTTTAACACAAACACAAAGCAGTGTATATTGTTTTGTCATGATTCTGATGTGGGCCTTAGTAGTTGGCCTTCATTAGTGACCTTAATAATGATATTTCTTTAATATTTTTAATTTTAGCTATGGATCGGTGAGCGACAAGTGTGATCCACTGAGCGGCCACTGGTTTTGTCATCTCAACTTTGCGGGCGAGAATTGCACTCAGTGTGCGCCGGGCTACTACGGTGAAAACTGTGAGCTTTGTGACTGCGATCAGTCTGGATGTGAAGCAGCGATTTGCGATGCAGCAGCGGAGACGTGTTTATGCCGTCCTGGATTCGATGGTGATCGTTGTGATCGATGCAGCGAAACGTATTGGGGATACCCAGATTGTCAACGTAAACAACAATAAACTTTTGTGTACTCTAGCTTTGTGACGTAGAGCGTTTTTGTGGTTTGCAGTGTAAAAGTTTTTAGCTGAAGTTTTAGATAAGAGGTACAGTGTGTTTTTAGATGAGCTCGTGAGATAGCTTGTAAAAAAATTCTCACAAGTTTAAGATGGCAAAAAATCTGTCCTGGCTTAACTGTTGATAAGACATTGCAGCTCAGTGAAAGGCTGTAGAATGGTAGCGGCTTAGAAGCGTGGGGCTCCAGTTGGCAGCTGTGGGCATGGAAATTCGAAAAATGAGTTTTACATAGTTGTCATCGCCGGGAGGTTAAAACATTGTAGTTATTGTCGCTGAAACTCCCTGCCTGCCTGCCTGGATTGACTTCGGTTTGCCACAAACCATCGTCAGACAATATGACTAATGACACGCTTGTATTCTTCACGTTGCTGGGCAAGATCCCGGACAAAAACAGCCAACGTTCCCTCCATTGACGCGCGTTACATCTGAACAGGGACTTAATCGCGCGTACGTCCATGTCGTTGAACAAGTACCGGATCCATGTTTAGCTGAATCCATGATCGCTGAAACTACATTTTGTTGTTGCTGTTTTCAGAGTGCAAGTGCAACCCGGAAGGCTCGGAGACTCAGCAGTGCATCCCGCACTCGGGCGCATGCATGTGCAAACCGAATTTCACCGGCAACGATTGTGACCGCTGTGCCCCAGGATTCTACAGCTATCCCCGCGGTTGCTTAGCGTGCGAATGTGCCCAGTCGGGTAGCGTCGGGCGTACGTGTAACGACGAGGGTCGCTGTACTTGCAAGTCGAATTTTGACGGCGTCAAGTGTGATCGATGCAAGGACAATTTTTATAATCATCCCATTTGTGAAGGTAACACATAGAGTCTTTTAATGGGTTTATTTATCGCTATTATTGGAAAAAAGTTTTTTCATGGACCATTAAATGTGGAATAAATCGTTTCTGTTTAAGGTACAAGTTTTTCATTGAAAAAATATGTAGAAATTTTAATTATTTTTATCTAAAGTCTAATTAAAGGTAGGCATATTATGACGAAAACACAGTAATAATGATTATTATAATCGTTATTATAAATCCGTTTTAAAATGGTTATCAAAATCAAATTCCGAGCCGATTGCAGATTTTCAGGGGGGTTTTGCTTCGCGAATGGGTCAAAATAGCACATGAGAGGCATCTCTAACCTGGTGAGGCACATACCTAGTGTCTATTTCCTCAGCATGGCTGCAGGAGCCGGGGAAACTACCAAAGCTTCATCTGGGGGTTTTATAATTTTAAATTGTAGCGTATTTCTATGTGCTTTTATTTTTGTAGGGTCTGTCTACAGAATACCAAATTTCTCATTAGGTCGTGCTTTAATTTCATTAGGAATAGGCCAAAACAAAGGTATATAATTCCAATACCTTCTTCGGCACCGCATATAAAGCGGTTTATGATGCCGTTTCAAAGTCAAAGTGTACCATTCGGTATGATCCTTTGGAATCTCCGAACTACGAGTTGTTTCCTCTAATTCCCATGGAGAAACCAGTCTTGCAATCGACGTTTTAGTAAGTTTCACGTATTTAATGATAGTTTTTGATTTTTAGTATAAAAATACCCGTTTCGTTATTTATGACGTGCTGTCTTCGTTTTTCACTTAATCCTTGATATTTTTATATCGTTTCTTTTGTCCCGATGGAGCCTCTCGCACTTTTTTTAACTTGCAATTTGCTTCTTGCCAAGACTTCGTGCGCGCACAATTCATACATATTGCCAATATTTGTACTTCCGTAGGCGAGTTAAATTATATTTTTATTTCGGTTTAGAATGTAATTGCGAGCCGGCCGGTGTGCCAATAACATTTGGCGGGTGCGACAGCGTACAACCAGGTCAGCTGTGTGAATGTAAGCCTCGAGTTACTGGTCGAATTTGCAACCAATGCGTTTCTACAACGTGGAACCTGGCGTACAATAATCCGCTGGGCTGTGACGATTGTGCGTGTAACCGTGCTGGGTCGGTTTCGCAGCTGAACACGTGCGACGTAATGTCTGGTCAGTGCCGTTGTAAGGTGTCGGCTAGTGGGAGACAGTGCTCTGGCTGCCGACCTGGCTATTATAACTTGGCGCCGCACAATCCGTATGGATGTGAGCCGTGTTCGTGTAATCCTGGTGGCTCGCTTAGGACATTAGGTAAAATTGCGGAATGCAATCCGGCTAGTGGCAAATGCATGTGTCGATCTCGCGTTACCGGAAGGGATTGTAGCCAACCCAGCGCTGTGAACTACGTACCGACTCTGTGGCATTTGCGCTTTGAGCTCGAGGACGCTCGTACGCTGAGTGGCGCGCCAGTTGGGTCTGCTGTCGATGAGAAACGTCTTCCCGGCTATTCGATGAATGGATATGTGGCATTTTCACCGTTTCAGGTATGCAACAGTAACACTTTTGATATGTGGGAACCAATTATGAATTTATTGAGCTGCATGTATTTTGTTGTCCAAAAAATTTCTTTGCTGTTTCCAGTGATAGTGTCGAAATGCTGTGCGATATTGAGTGCAGAAAATATGAATCCGGTGGCATTAGGAAAAAATGGATTCACTGTAACATGGATTATTTCGGGCTACGACTTAAATACTGTCGGCAGCATAAACGATACTTCTCTCCATACTGTTGAAAATGTTTGACTGCATAGTATACAACAGTACAAAATAAGGTGATCATGGAAAGACTGAACTGCGTTTAGTCAAAATTATAACTGTTAGAGGGTTCGTGTTAAATGAGCTATAGGTTTGTTGCGTTTCGCGGCAAGTAATCTAAAATTCGCCCTTGGCTTAAACTAGTAAGGATCAAACTATGCTGACCATAATAAGTTTTGTTGCTTCAATGTCGCTTCTGCCCTTAATAACAACGTGCTGTGCAATTACCATAAGGCCCATATTAACTACTCTGAGGCAGTCCCAGCTTAAAAAATGGTCGTTCACGCGATTATGGAGAATCAAAAGCCTATTCCGACCATTGCATGCTCTGAACTTTCATGGCTAAAGGAAATTGAAAGAATTAAGAATAATGTTCGTTCGTTTTTACACATGCTTATACGAACATTGTTACACATGCTACACCAACGGCTTCTCCGAGTTGCAGAAGTTATACCTGAGGGTGCTCCCACTCCGGAACCGGAAGAACTGAATATGCCTGGGAAGTTTCTCCCTAATCCAACTCAGCTGGTATTTCAGTCCAGCTAGAAGTAAGAAATGGCTTGTAATTGCCGGAAAGCATCCTATATGTTTATTGTAACTGCTGATTTCAGTTATTGTACACTTTAAGTACTAGTAAGTAAAGTAAGTAAGTAAAGGAAAGTACTAGTTTTGCGATTTTAGTCCTTCGTGGAGAAATCTGGGTTTTAGCCAAAATGGCAAAATAATTTTTAGTCCATCAAAAACTCGCTTAATTTTTAGTCGCGTACGAAAGTACATAGGAGCTGAATTGGGGAATCCAAAGTTTAACTCATGGGCATGAACAGAAGGACCCTAGGAGAAGGTCGATATGCTTCGCATACTCTTCCCACTCTTCCCACTATTTGGGAACTTGCATAAAATCCAACTACTGCACAAATATTTTTAGTTACGCTAATTAATACACACGAAAACGAGCTGATGCCTGTTTCTAGGACGCCATCGTTATCACCGTTGACGCTCCGAAACGAAGTGTCTACTACCTTATGCTTCGATACGCACATCCACTCTCGACGCCTCTGGAGGTTGATATCGAACTCGAGCCTTACCGCGTCGCCACCGAGGATTTATCGGCTCAACGGGCTACGGTAAACTTGGACCCAACCGGAGCTGAGGGCAGCTCTCCGGCCGTCGCGTTGCTATTCGACCATAGAACCCGGAGACCAATATCATTCGTACTCGAGGGTCAGTGGAAGTTATATTTGAAGACAAAGAAGCGATTGTATGCTGTAAGCCAATTTATAGCTTTCGAGGAAAGTGTATTTTGATTAATTGTAGCGCTTGTTTCAGTAAGCAGAATGTAAAACGATCTGAAAATGGTAGTGCTGTTTGGAAATTTTCTGTCTTTTTTCGTTATTCCGGCTGTGTGTTTCTGCGTTCAAGCGTTTTGGCTTTAAATATGGCTACAGATACTAATAAAAACAAATTAAACATTCAGCGCAACATTCACAGCGTTTCGCGAAAGGTTTGCTTTTATTTGTATCGATAATTGCACAAAATTTACCTAAATATAATAATCATTGTCGTACTTGCCGCATCTGTTGTGGCTAAATAATATTATTAACAAACTTATACTGCTCACGATGTAGGTGTTTCTCTAATTTGTCTATCCTTTAAATTTTTGTTTATATAATCATTGTCGTACTTGCCGCATCTGTTGTGGCTAAATAATATTATTAACAAACTTATACTGCTCACGATGTAGGTGTTTCTCTAATTTGTCTATCCTTTAAATTTTTGTTTATATAATCATTGTCGTACTTGCCGCATCTGTTGTGGCTAAATAATATTATTAACAAACTTATACTGCTCACGATGTAGGTGTTTCTCTAATTTGTCTATCCTTTAAATTTTTGTTTATACTGCCTTTTGAGCAAATGGTGGCAGTTTGGTTTTGTTTTATTTTGTTGGTACGTTGAATGTCATTCTTTGCACTGTATAGGTCATAAATCCGCCCTGTATATAGCTTGTACTACCTCGTTTTAATGAAGTTAGAAGCTCATATCAGGCTTTACCACTGTGTGAAAGCTGTTGGGAGCTTGAAATTCATCGATGGTTATCATCATTATTACTAGTAACAAGCAAAGCGAGTGGAAACGGTGCGAACCTGGCTACTTTGCGCCTATTGACCATTTTGTCGTTCCAAATTGAAATCCCTAAGCCCGCTTAAGGTAACATTACATCAATTATACACTGGCAATTAATACTTCAACGATAACTCGATGGTCATTTTAGTCATATAACAAAACCGAAGAACTCCTAATCTTCAAAAACCTTTCGAAATTTACAAATCACAAATTCTAAGTAAAATTATAATTTGAGAGTGATTTTTACGTAGTAGGGCTCCTTGGACTTGCCTGATTTGATGCATACCCAATTTCTTTTATGGTATTTAGCAACCCCCGACACCTGCATACATCTACGTTGGAGACGTTGCACATTTAATTATTTTTGGTGCCAAATTTTGCACCGGCTCTAACCTGGACGGTTAATAACTAAGCGATTATGGTGTTAAAATAATGAAAACAACTTGTTTAACGCAGTAAAATAAACAAATATTCAGTAATTCGTATATGGTGACGCTACGAGGTCGCAGTGGGGTAAAGGCCGTGGAGTCCAGGGGGTGCTGCTAAATATTTGGCGACCTCAAACCCCTCTTGCCGAGAACCCATTTTTGACAATTTGCTGTTAAAATCCTCGACTCGTCGTGGGGGCTGATTAGGTGGTACCCTCGAGGGGAGTAGACCAAGGTCGGGGTGGGGGTATCCAGGGCGTCATAGCTTCCTGAGCCCATGCTTCGGCATATTTAGAAATTTTAGCTTTTGTGTTATTTTTCAAGCTGGGCCATAGCTCGAAAACGATGGGTCTGATAAAAAGTGCATATTAGCTTTGTTGTAGCTCTCGATGAGAGGATTCTGTATAGTCTTCGTTTTTCGCTGCGAAGCCGCTATCTCGAGAGATAGATGGCCAAATTTCAAGAAATATGACGTATGACCAACCGTGTGGGGTTCATTTTGTTCCGGCAGACATGGGTGGATTTGCCATTTAATGAAACGACAAGAATAGATTATGCGAATAAATTAAAAAAATAGCTAAGATCCATCCACGAGGTGGTGAGTTATGCACAGATGCTCAAAATTTTTTACGTTTTTTAGCACTAGCAAAGCCATTGGTGAACGATTAGCCTCTACGTGCCGTCAGCCGTAACTAGAAACTGTATTATTTTAAGTGGAAGTGGAAGAAGTAGGACTTTAAGATTAAAGTCCAGGTGGATGTGATCGAGGTGTTAATATTCATGGTTGGCGCACGGATATATTGGCTTTAAAGCAGGGTTTTTGAAAATGGACCCTGGGTCCAGCAAATTTCTTTTGGTTACAGACCTTGTAGGCTGTGTCCAGACTTACAATTTTTGGTTCGAGAATTTCACGAAATTTTACACAATAATGAAACGTAATTACGAAACGCAATTTGACATTATTACATAATAATTCAAATATATAAATTATTCTCTGTCTGTCCCTAGCCAAGTCAAACGATGAGAGCCATCCGTGAAACCAGCAGCAAGCAACTATATACTGATGTAACCACAAACGGCTGATAGCCTGCACTTTGTAATAGAATTTACTAGCAGACCCTATGTATCCCAAGACGAAACTGCCCAGGGTCCAGCAAAATTTTTTTTGGTGCACAGGTTTAAAGTTGCTTTAAAGCCGCCGGAATCAGACCTCTACACCGTAACAGGTCGGCGAAGCGCGTACCAGGAGCCATTTTAGGCGATGTTAGTTATGACGGCATACGGCAGCCGCAAAGGGAACCAAGTTAGACTATAATCACCTCGGTTATTATAATCTTGGAAATTGATTTACCACAGCGTCTGTCTGTGTTTATCTTAGATTTTTTCGTGCATCTGTTTGCAGTCAACGTCAACATGACAATATTCCTGCTGATATTTCATGCATGACTATATTGTTGTTAATCTACATTTCATAGGACTACGTTATATTGCTCCCAGAAGCGTACTATGCACCGTCGACCGCGCTTAAGCAACGTATCGAAGAGCCCTGTACGTTAGCAGATTACGACAATGGAACGTGCCGCGAGTACAAGTACCCATACATTCCATATAAACTTGCGACTATTACTAATATGGCATCAAGCGATGGCGAAAGTCCCGACGAAACGAAGCCTGTCGAAGTGTACGATGGATTGCCGGTATTTTTTGGACATACAGCGCATCTGCAAAACAATGAGGTTTGTTTATGACTAAATTTATTACATTTTTATGTCCTGATGGAGTATAGGAAGGTGTGTAATTTTGGGGTTCGCGTGTCAATTGTCAAAAATTTCAAAGCGTGGAGATGGGTTAGCAAAGCTTGTTATGCTACGTATTTCCATATTTTCACTCAGTATATTAACTATTTTACAAATGTTTTCTGACAATAAAATAGTGTGTTAGCCCCTTCTTACTGTGGCAAGACCAGCTCTTACGCAAAAACTACACTATCAAATGATCGAAATTAGATCACGCTTTGCCAAAATGGTACCCCACAACGTGTGGTCACATCTCGACTTGCAACGTGGTGTCTTCTAGCTCTTATTTCGGGTGCAATTGGGTTAAATTGTATAGTGTATTCGATGTACATTGAAGCAATTCAAGCGAGCAGTAAGTGCCGTAGCACGTTTCCAGCGACCGGCGAGTACCGATCATTTTTGACGCAATGCCAATTTGAGCATATGGACGCTGTTAAAACTTTAAAGGATGCTCTTTTAGTGTGGCAATCATCAACGAAGATTGTGTTACTTAAACTTTTTTGGCTCAAATCATGATCTAAAATTCGCAACCATTGCAATTCGCTATATTTTCCATTACAGGTAAATTTTGAGCAAAATGTTGAACCCCGTATAGGCGCCTGTAGTAAGCTCCTTGCAAGTATTAAAAATTGTTGCTGTTATCTGAGATTTTCTTTGAACCTTCCTGTGGTTACTGAACAAAATCATCTGAGGCAACTTCGTTGGATAGTTTTGATTATTTTTAGACGCTAATTGTTGACGTAGAAGTCAGTGACGCTGGCCGTCATGTTATCATCGTTAACTACCACAATAGCGTTGAAGATATTTTTCCGGCAATCGTTTCTCAACCGAACACTTCGACTGAGGGTGACATTAGATTCCATCATTGTCCGTACAGGTAACCATATTTATTTGGGATCTTCTTAAATATCTAAGACAAGATATTGGAGACTCAGTGTCTGCTTTGAACCCTAACAAGGGGGGTAATGTCGCAAATATAGTTACGCCTATAAATTTTTAGCTATTAGTTTGTTTTATACGAACAATGAGTCAGCTCCAGTGGATGGTTTATCGCACCAGGTGTTTTCAACAAACTATACTTGTAATATTGTTGAAATGGAACTATCGCAGTTTGAGTAATAACTTAACCGTGGATATTTGTTCTTCCTCAGTGATTTGATCCCCAAAGTCTCGCATAACAGACGCCTACACTGGGATTTTGGCCACACGAGGACACCCGATAATTTGAATTAAGTTCTAACTCACAGAGCGAGAGGAAGCGGAGTTGACGGAGATCGAATTTTTTTTACCATATTTGATGTATATCGCAAAAAATGCAATTGCTTTATTCATCAGCGGTCCCCGATAGCCGTATATTTTTAGATTGTCGTATTACTCTTTTCTTATTGCTGCGAGGAAAATATTTTATCTAATACTTTTAGCACATTCTGTCGCGAACTGGTGACAAGGGATGGCGTTCCAGTGCATTTTGAATTCTCGGCAAGCGGTGGAAAGATTACCATCTCGACGTTGGATTCAGTGGATTTAGCTGTCGTAAGTTGAAACGTGTTTTTCACCATCTCAACTATGACAACTTTTCACAGTATTATTGTATGAAATTTATGAACATTAATCATGTTGAAAACCGTTTTGACGTCGAGTTGATAATGGGTTTCCTCAATGCAAAAAGTTATAGAGATATTTAAATCCTTTGTTTATTATACCGAAGCACATTCTGTTTGCTAACCATCCGTTGCGCTCTCCTTCATTCGTTCTTATTAAATATGACATGTCGAACCGGCGGTCACCTGATGGGACGAGAAGTTACGTTTCCCCAAGTCGAGCTGATGGAATCCCCAAGTGAACTGGGAGACTGAAAACGCAGAAAATAACATAATGAGCTGATGCACAGTAAATATGCGATAATAATGCAGACTTTTATATAGTGAAACCTTAACCTTACGACGGTTACGTTTTTGTCTTCCTTAGCCCATCAGATCAAAAATTTTGGAATTTATTGAGTCCCATGAGGAAAAACTGGCTTATTTTTGCCACACAAAGAATTTGCCTATTTTTAGTCGTGGAGAAAAATATATGAAGGAACTATAAAATACGGGGGGTGGTCTGAGTCGGGGGAGACCGAAATACACAAGGGGAGGGAGGTAAAGCTAGAACGTTCTTTTGCATCTACGTTCATTTTTTGGTTAGTGGTTAGTTTGTTTTTACGCACTTAGTTTTTTTTCTACGTAACTTGTACCACGAGATATCAAGAGCTTTATCCGATTGCTTTGAACCAACACCAACTGTCTTTGAAACACCGCGAGTACCAATCAATAGTTGCAATATGTAATTAACGGCAACTTAATGCTTGACTAAACTTAAGGTGACCCCATCAACCATCCAATTTTGCAAAACCCACACTAAGTTATAATCCTAAATGGAATTGACTTTGGTCCAAGCAAATGGGTATACATATGAGCCGCGCTGTGATCGCATCCAATTTTAAAAAATTTTGACAACCCCCTTGAGTTATGGAAATTTCAGTAGATATTGCGTTTTAGTGCTGTATAGCTCAGCTGGATAATCTATCTTAGTGTAAAACCTGATAAATGGTGACTATCTTAGAGTCATTTTCAAGACACATTCGATAAAGATGACGTGCCTACTCTGTATACATTCTACATAAAGCTAAAAGGATCATAGTGTTATTGCCGAATTACTGTCTGCATTCTTAACGTTAAATATACCATATCCATTTGTTTGAGGCATCAGTTGTCGCCATACCGGTTGCCGAATGGAATGATAATTATCTTAAGCCGAAGCCTCATTGTATTCGCGAGCATGGTCGGTAAGACAACATCATGGCTGTAGTTTAACGTTTATGTGATTGCAGCTGATCTGCCAGTGCAGCTAGAATTATATTGTGGTCGTTTTATTTTGGCTAATACAAGCTGGGTTTAAGAATTTCTCCTCCTGTTTTAGGTATCTGTTTTTTAATTTGTAATACTAGACGTAACTTTGCAGAATCCGGGGATGTAAACCTGGCTTCTCCATTCACTGAAAATTTTGCCACTGGGCTTGAACCGACGTCCCCTGGTTTGGAACTGGGCTGCGCCGAATTTTGCCAGAAGTGTAAACTGTGGGGGGGTGGCTTGAACTGGGCGTCGAAGTTTAACAATTTTCAGAATTTAATATTTTTCAGCGGAAAGGTTAAAAATTGTTAATAAATAGGCGCAGAACAACCAATATTTTTGCTAAAATTTGTCAAATCTGTAACTTCGTAAAGGGATTTTTGTAAAACAATGTCAATTTTTTATGTGATCTGGGAATGTATTTTCCCGGGGGAAGCCAAAAACTTTGCCAGGGGGCTCAACCGGGGGCGCTCGGTTTTGTAAGGGGCACAGAAAAATGCAAGGCCGCAGTTTAGACAAGCCAGTAAGTATTGTGACGACCGTTTATGTCTGAAGCTCTACGAAATTTTGACACGCTAACGGCGCTGGCCTTCATTATGTTGACAACAGGCTATATTGAAATCCGTTTGAAATGTAAAACCAATGTAGGTGTCGAAAATAGAAATAAATGCAAAATTCATATACTGTGGAACTGTTCCGCAATAAATTGGCTTCCCGGGAGAGCCCAATAACGGTGGCAACCAAAACACTGGTTTACGTCTATCAAATGAAAGAATTTGGTGTAATTGGGTTAGTAACCATATATTAGTTTTTACGAGATGGATATTTTTATTTCCACGGTAAGCGTCGTTCGGCTAATGGTTTGTTATGCTGTGTAATGAAACAACATTTTAGCATTAGAAATACCGATAATTAATGTTTAAAAGCATTTTGCATACATAAAACACAATAGACACATTAAAAATTTTTGATTTAGTTGTACGTGAAGGTTTCGGCCGAGTGGTGGCATGGACAAAAATCTTACGAACGCCAAGGAATTTCGGTAGTAGGGGTTCCAGAAGGATAGACCAGGTTCTTATAGTTTGCCTTATAAATACGTGCTGTCTGGCTCTCTAAAATACAATCTGGTGTTATATCATAAATTATAATTATAAATTATCCGCTGTTATTATCGCTTCCATTGTACAGATGTTCCGGTGGCGAATTTTCATTACCGCTGGACTTCGATATGTTTGAATTTGAAGCCGGAGAGTACGAAAATTCGAGTACGGTATTTGCCCAAATACCAACGAAAGCAGCATCAGGACAAGAGGTTGAATTTATAACGCTGGACGGACAGGAACGTATGGTACGTCAGTGGGACAATCTTGACGAACAGACGATCAATCTGTTGTTGTTGCACAGTCACGAACAAAAATAGGCGCATAGAAACAAATGTTAGAACGTTCGTTTACAACCGAACGTAAACGCAAGCGAAAATTGCTGTGCTTATGACCGATTTTTTGTGTTCGTTTCTGAACGAACGTTGTAACATTCGTTTATAAACGAACGTTATTACGTTCTTTTTGATGCACTTATTTCTCTCCGTGACTGCAGCTGGCACTATAGATTGAAGCCGAGTACATAGTCGAACTTCCCTTCTGCCGAAGATTCCACGGTATATCCGTTCAGGCGTTGTTATTGATTTTTAAAACAATAAACTCGAATGCTATTTTTGATGAATTATTTAATGATTCTTTTGAAGCCACTCAGCCACTTATGAATATTTTTGTGTGAAGCTGTTGTCGTCTGCAAAGTTTGAATGATTCAAATTTGTAATAAATAAATGTAATTGATAATTATTATTTTATTGCTTCCTGATTTAACTGATTTTATTTGTGTTCACGCCATTACTGTCGATAGAAGTGGAGATGCGATTCCGTATGTACGAAAATGGAATATTAATTGAAATGGGGAAAATCGTGCAAATTTTTTGGCCTATTTCTGTTATTCATAACTTATTTTCGGTTGGACGGTTTTCGTCAAATTTTTTTATTCGATAGCAAAAGTGTTGAGGATGCGTCCTTTAGTTGAACGCGAACAGCTCCAACCCCATCTACAGGCTCAAAATGGAAAAAACATATTTTTGGGGATTCTTTTCCAAATCTGGCCGTACGAGTACCAGTGTTTCGCAGCCCATATCTCGATACAGACTTCGCATCGAAAAACCCGAGACGACCATCATAATCAGCTCATCAACTTTGCTGAACACAACTTTTTGTGAGGCCACTCCCGGGGCTGTTGTGGGAAGGAATGTGGTTTGTCCACTCTTTGCCAGAAGCACCGATTTTTAAATTTTCGGCGTGTTGCGTGTTTTAACATACCTTTTCATGGGTTTTGGTTGATGAACCCGATTTCCAAAAATGTGGTGAGTTTTCATTTTTGGCTATATATTTCATGCAGGGCATCAAGAATGGTCTGTATTGGTATTTCTGAAGGTTGAATACAATGATTTGGTTATGTAGAGTCCAGCATGGCTATTTCATGCCTTTTCATATGTTTAGAGGATCAATGGTTTCCACAATATAGTCTGCCTTCAGTTGTTTAGTTACGTGCTGCGTATAGGTCATCAAGAATTGTCTATATAGGTCTTCTGGTAGGTTGAATAGAATGGTTTGGCTATCTAGAGTCCGGCACAAAAATACTTGATGCGTTGTCAGTTGTTTCTGATGGGTTTAGGCTCGCCTAGGTTATAGGTTTTTCAATGGGTTCAGGGTTCAAAATGTTTTAGAATGGTATATGCATCAAGCACCGCATGTTCCAGATGATTAAACAAAATAACTTAAACATGAAGCCGCGCTCCTTCCATTTCCCCATCACTTGCGAGTTAGTAGTTTACTATGTGAACGACCGTACTGTCCAGTACATTTAAGAGAATTAAATCTCTACAAGGAGCTTTTCGGTGAAAGCTAGTTAGCAGTTTGATTTGATGCATTCTACGCTTTCAAAGTTACCATAGCGAAGACGTTAAAATGCATATGGGACTATTATACGACATCCCGCAAACATTTCAACGTGGTTAAGTTTTTGATTGTTTACAAATGATTTGGAAGTTTGTTTCTAAATTATTAGTTTGTGGGTAAGTAATGTTTGTCGATGTGCATTTATTGGCAAAACTGTAGTTATATAGATATAGTAATATTTCCGGTCATTGTTGTAGTTTTGTTTTTATGGGTTAATAGTTCAGCGATAAAATGGATATATATACTCGTGATACAATAAAAATTTTTGTTTTTCAAAGCATTCTTAATTTTATAAATAGTTTGTCAATTCGTTTTGGCGAAAATATGAGATTCGAGCACACGTCTGTAGGCGTCTGAACAGAGAGTTACATTTTTTGGCAATGGTTCGCAATAACAATTTTCCATTTTATAGCAAAATTCGCACATGGATTTAGTGGTTTTATAAATTAACAAAACAACGAATGCTCAAAATCGGCATATTTACAACGCGGGAACACTATTCTTATCCAATTTCTAGATTCCACACATCTTGTACGCGAAACAACACACGTCCGGGTGTTTCTACGCCAATTCTCGATGATTTTAGTATAGTTTTGTTAATTTTAGTTGAATGTTTCTATTGTGGGCGAAGTCGATAGTGCAGGGTACTACATCTTTATCGTTCACTACTTTCAACCCAACCAAGTCAATGTTGATCTTGATGTTATTTTACTCAACGAAGATCAGTACGAGTACAAGACCGGCGTTCCACTTATGACAGACGAACCTGTAGTACTTGAACAAAACCAATCGAACAGTAAGTGAAGCGGATCAGCACTAACGGATAACTATTAACATTATCGGATTAAGGATTGATGGTCAATCAATGGATTTGCAATAATAATTTAGTGGAGCCATCTTGTGTTCGGTTACCCATCCTTTTTGAATTCGGAGATGTAGAAACGCTAGCTTCGGAAACGAAGAATTCTCACTAGACCGCACTATGGTGAAAAAGATGGACGTCCGTTTATTGTTCTCTATAAACAGGAATTGTTTATCTCAAAGTAAACCGATATGGACGTGTGAGGGCTCATATGAAAGCTACAATGCTCTGGATGTGCCTTTTAAAAGTTTTATTCCGATTCCGTTGTGTGGATAGAGCTACTGCGGGTCTACCTGCAAGGTGTCAACAGATTTGATGCAGGACCCCTGGGTCAATTGGTATTTGAGACCAAATTTAGGCCCGACGCCACATATAGTGATCCGTGACATTACCACTTCTAACAGTATGATAATAGATTTGTGGCTCAAGATAAGTTCATATGGGTTGTCGTGGGTGCGGACTTCAAATCGTCACTGTATTTAGACGTATTTCTTCGTGTAGAGGTAGCTATATTAATGAGTGAGACAAGGCGAGTGCTGCGAAAGGGACGAGTGTCAAGCCGTGTGTAGCAAATTCTGTTTATGTTTCCTGTGCTACCGTGCTTTTGTTATGATTTTTATATATACATAGATATGTTGTTCACGATTCGTAAGCAGTTCTGAGGTAAAATTAACCTTCGTAGGGTGCGTATTAGATATCGAACTATCAGTTTTGCTGCATCTATGCCTTATTGAACAGATTAATAAATATTTTTTGGTGCGTTACATCGTTGTTTCGTAACAGGAATATATTTTTAATGAGTTGTTCCACTGTATGTTAACGTTACATTTTCTCGTTTCTCCGAATTCATACACCTGGCATGTCGCAAATATTCTAGTATTTATAAGTTGTGAACGGACAAACAATCTGCTCTTATCTTCTCATAACCAGGGATTTATCGCCGGACGATGTCGTCGTTTCGTTGTCATAACTCATGCTATTTTTTAAATGTTTTATAATATCCGGGTGTCTTGTTCGACATAAATCGAAACTTGCAACATATTTATTTAGGTTTTAGGTCACGAATTTCTTTAATAGTATTAGTACTCAGTAAGAATCACTCCGAGCGACCGATACAGTTTAATTCATGCATGTGTTTTCCTATAAATAATAAAACTTTTGGTTCGCTGATAAAGTGTATCATATTTTGGTGTCAGTGAGCGCTGCAATTTGAGGAGAGACAAAGGCTTTTAATAATAACTCTCATAATTGGTTTTGAATCATTGAAAATGTTGTTTATATTTTCAGCCTACGCCATGGCTCGATTTTGTCCCAGCGTTTCATCGTGTCGTGCTGTAATCAAACAGAAAGGCGACAATGCCATGTCCTTCTACATCAAAAACAAATTCATTCTCACGTTTTTCTTGCGAGATTTAATGGATTCGGCGGTTCATTTGGTCAGTTGATTGTAGAGTTCATTTGATTTTATCAGTCGGAGTGTACAACAATAATTGTTTGTTTTATTTTATTTCAGTATTGTTAATATTTGTTTTTTAATTTATTGATGTTTCTGTTACGGTTTGCTAGAGCAGTATTTCCACACCTTAATATTTTTAGACGTATCGCCGATATGTTGGTCGTTTTTGTTTCAATTTTGATTTTCAACTCCGTTTAAACTTCATATCTCATCGTCTCTAAACCCGACGTTTAAAGTTAATAGTAACTTTCAACTCGGTAATATTTTGTGTCACTATTTTCGGGGACATTTCACACAGTTAAGGGAATAGATTTTTTAGTGGGTCGCATATTAATTTATTATTTTATAATAATATTATTGTTGTTTAAATCAGACTATAATAATGCATTTTAGTATTAGAAATGCTTTTATAAGTTTGAAAAATATTGTATAAAATAAATTTTGGGGAATCAATCAGGAAGTAGAATAACACGTTTTTTCTTTGCACAAAATGTGACGGTATTACTTAGGGGTTGGTATTGAAAAGTGGAAATATCATTATTGATTGATTGGAAAAATTTTAAGTGTTTTGGCTGCATATATGTTCTTTTCACACTGTTTTCTGCTTTATTTAACGTAATTTCTTTAATTATTTTTATATTTTCAATTAGATATTTTCAGTTTTTTTCCTCAAGTTTTGGTACAAACACTTCTGTAGTCTACGATAAATAATCGTGTCTACTAACTGAGGTAATAAGCTATACAGTGGTTACCTCACAAAGGGCCAAACACCCAGAGAACTCAACCCCCCTAGACGCCTCAAAAGTTTTGCGGTAAATTTTAAAGCGATTAACAAAAATTGGTCAAAATTGGCGACCTAGATAAAGGTTTTAGCAAAAATTGGAGAGGACCGTCTGGCTGAACCAGCTACCCCCATGAGTCGACGGTTCTTGGCAATATATGCAAAAATGTTAAAATTTAATCCCATTCCACCCAGGTTATTATAACTAGTATTTCGCAAGCGAGGGTGAAACGAAGCGAGAGTGGTTTCATTTTTAACTTATCATTTTGTTAAATCAACGGTAACAGGTTGTGTTTGATGTATATACCAGAATCCTGAAAGCACTGAAAATCCTAAAACCTTGTCGACCGTAAACCCATCGAAAGCAACTGATCACGCATCAAGTAGTTGTGACAGAATACAGCCAAGTTGAACTCCAAATACAAATCCATGCAATAGGCACTCATTGTAAGGTAAAAAACAAATAACTCGGCGACATTTGAAAAATCGCTATTTCTGGCAAAGGGTCGACAAACCATATTCGGGCCCACAGCGGCCCAGGGAGTGGTTCTAGAAAAAAGTGGTCAGCAAAGTCGTAGTTATCTATGAGTTGATTCTGCATTTTTCGGTGTCAAGCCTGTGTCGCGAGTTGGGCTCATCGTCTTCACTTTTGCTATCAAACAAAAAATTGTTGAGATCCGTCCATCTAAAAATGAGTTAAGAATGTCAGCGACAGAGAAAAAGAAATTTTTACAATTTTGCCCTTGTGTCTTATGTGGAAACTTCGCTCGTTTCGTTGCAGTACCAGTGTCGACCAGTGATAATTTTTGCCTACGTTAGCGCAATCCCCGTCAGTTTCAAAGTGACTAAGGCCTCAATTATCACTCAAGGCTAAATTAATAATTATATGTTTTTATTGTGGATTTGAGGAACTTAAATTAATAAACTATAAATTGGGTGGTTATTTTGTTCAAGGACGAATAAAAATACCATAGCCTTTTGTTTGTTATAGGACTACGTTTTGGTTGTTCCGTTCAAGGAATTTAGCCCGTCGATCCTTCACGAGGAACCCTATTTGGAAAAAGGTCCTGTATTTATTTCGCGGTGTGGCGGAAATAATTTCCATATTACGTAAGCCTTATTCTACATACATGAAACATTTTTCAGTTCTAAAATGCACAATAAATTGCTAAGGTAGACTTAACATCCACTATTGCTAACCATATTATTTTGGTACATTGTCCAAATTTGTGCCAAACAGTTTCTACAAAATAAGAGTTATTTTTGTTCGCGAACACCAAATGTTTGTGTACGAAAATTTGTTGGATTTTAATTAAAAAGGGTCATGATCGCAAAAATCAGTCATAAAATATAGGACCGTGTGATGTCTCACGGTTAGATTGAATTTGTTCATGAACACTGCCAAATCGTAATTCAAAGCTAATAAACATTTTTGAACTGTCATTGGTTGATTAAAAATCGCTAATTATGCGCTAGGAATGAACTGAATCTCAGTTTCCTATTTGTTTCTTAACTATGTGGATTCCACACCATGTTATGCAAATTAGGATGGTTATTACTGTATTGATCTTGCGTTTAGTCGTGCATAAATATTGTACTGTGTAGGATATTCCTCAAACATTATTTTAAAATTGAACCAATATTCGGGCTTTGCTATATTAATTGTCAGTTTATAAAAAATCATCTAAAGTTGTAGTTCCAGGTAACGAGACCGAACGAGAACTTGGTGCTTTTGAGCTGCCGCATATTTCAGTACACATTGTCTAATGAAACGCGTGTCGCAGAGCTAAGGTGATATTGTCAACAACGTTCAAAATGATCAAAATTCAGGTCTTGGTCGCAAGACAGTAATAGTATGCATTGAGTTGTTTAGCAAATTGCATGATGCGCATAGCACAACCACATAACGTCGAGTGTCCTTCATTGTTGTTTTGTTTGATGAACGTGAACGATTTATTCATTGTTTAGTTTGGCTGTTTGTGCGCGGGCAATAAAATTAGTAAGCATCAGCTTGGGTGATAGCGCTTGAGCAATATCATAGTATTTTAAATAATTCTCTGTTTGATGTACCGTTTAGTTTTCAAAGCCAACATTTACTCTTAATTCGTTATTTGCAGGGAGTCATCGCCTCAATTTTGCCGCGACGCTGTATTCGCGATTACAACCGAATTCAACAACGGAGCGATGCCGTGCCATTGCAATATTGATGGAGCGATAAGTCTGGTGTGCGAACAGTTTGGCGGTCAATGTATGTGCCGGACCAATGTTATCGGACGACGATGCGACCAGTGCAAGCCTGGATTTTATGGATTTCCGGATTGTCGAGGTAATAACATAATCGAAATTTATTATATTAAAAAGTGTGCTAGGCTAGGCTAAGGCTCCTTTACGCGCGGGGCTCGACTCTTAGAGACCCGTATCTTGGCAGCAGTTGTTGAATATCTCAGATCATTTTTTACAATAACTAGCGCGGCATCCGGCTGACGTCGGGTGCGGGCGCTTCGACTGCGTTTGTCGTATACAGCAGCCTCGAAAGCAAATAGGCGCAATACATTCATCAGTATTGAAAAATTTGACCCTTCTTGGCGCCAAAATAATTTTTCTGTGACATCGTCCCGCAGAGCTAATAACATGCCTAGCGCATATAGTAATTATGAAAATATTACTTTTTGTGTATATTTTTTAAACTTTAATGTTTGGCTCATAGCGCCGAAACTACTGCTTTGATGACATATTCATAATAGTACGGTTGTAGCTCCCGATGACAGGTGGTCTTCATTTTTTGATCCAGTGTTTCTAATAAGAGTTATACCCAAAATGTTGGGTGGCCACAAATGGTTTTGTGAAAATTTTAAGTAGGAAATCTAGGTGCACAACTTCATTTCGTTACGTGTCGAATAAAAAAGAATTTTGGAAAATATATCAAAATGGCGATGGGGTACGCGACAAACGATAGTTTTTCCAAACTGACGCTATTTGTATAAACTGCGCTCGCTTTGTTTCAATAATTTTATGACGGGGCAACAATAGCAGCCGATTTCCTTAAGTATATAGCAGGGAATAACCGGAACCAAAATTTACCGGAACCGGAACCAGCAACCGGAACCGTCCATTTAAACCGGATCCGGAACCGGAACCTGGTCTTCGAAATTTATATATACTAAAACAGATGATGGAAGAAATGAAGGCATAGTGGATTTAAAATGCATTAAAAATAACTTTTACATTAAACTTAAGGTTTTGCGATGGTATTATTGCCTTTGTGAAACTTTAAAGAGACTGATGAAGCTAATAATGTTTATTTATCGATCAAATATGTCGATTTTTGGACACCCAGAGCAAAAATGCCTTCCACTATACACCATTACATATACTGCGTCAAATCGAATATGCTTACAAAGCTTGGAGCGTAGAATACACACTTTCGCTCTGTCTCCAGTCGCCTCCCTTTACTACACATACGTTTGTTGTATGTTCTTCTATAGCCAAGCATACAGTAAGTACTTCTGCGTAAGCCATACTCTTTTACCGATTTGGACCGGTTTAATTCAAACGTATCCCACAGACTTCTGGATGTGTAAAATAGCTGCTACACGCATCGACCTGGCTTTGATTTAACAAACTCCTGCAGGTTATTATGAAAAATTCCTGCTCAAATTATGTGCCCTACTTACGTTTTACACGGCAAATTGGTTAGTTAATCTTTTCTTTTGCTTGGTTGTATTGGAGCTTGATCATTGTATAATATATATTACATATGTTTGGATTACAGGATAAAGCAAAAAACGTGGAAAAATTCAAACAAAATTTTTAAACCGGAATTCCGGTTCCGGTATGGTTTTTGCCCTTTGCCGGAACCGGAACACGATTTTCGCCGGAACCGGAACCGGAATTCCGGTTACTCCCTGGTATATAGAGATATCCTGATTCCCCTCACTCTCTGAATAGCTCCCGTGTGCTCTACATTGTTAGTTGTCGTCAGGCTGATGTTTGGTTTGTACCATAGGAACGCGAATATTTCTGTACATAATATGTGGGAAAGAGACACCAAATTATACGGTGTACAATACAGTACGGGCTAGTATAGTACAGTTAGCGGCAGATCAATTTTGCAATAAAATGGTTTTCAACATGTATAGATCTATCGCTGAGCTGTGCTAAATCATGCTTGGAAGGCAGCATTGTTCGGAAATGGCTTCCTTGTGGTGGGATATTTTGTTTTCTCATCTACCGCGTAGTTCAGCCTTGCTGGCTATTTTCGACTTTCCTCATTTCAGTTTCTCTTGTTGCTTTACTTAAAGTCTACTGTTTTATGCAACACGTGGCACATCCGATGTTGGGTTTGATTACATGTTGCGACATTTTATTCAACTAAGTAACCGACAGTATTGCATTATTATCGGTGGCTTCTATTAGTGTGAAATATAATTTACATTGTAAATCAGTTTTTTTACGATACATTTTCCTCTTCTTGGCAGTCCCCCTAGATTGATTGGAAGACCAAATTCGTTGTGGGCACACCGAACTGCTTGCATCAAGGTGTTCACCTGTTTCATCTTAAGGGCCCCAGTTCTGTTCTCCTGGTACTTTCAGGAAGTTTGAAGAAGCCTGGCGTTGGAGCCTAAAGCTACAGAATGCTCGTATGTAAGGAATATTTTCTAGGCAGTAAAAGCCGGTATACGATACAATAATTGAAAAAACATTTGTCAACTATTTTAAAAAATAGGTGCGGGAACCTTATAAAATTGAAGCTATTGCCAAAATTTCAAACCATTTCTTTTTTTTCGCATCGCCATTAGAAGTATTTCGATTACTGTTCCTGAGTACGCATACGTCTCATTTTTGATGCTCACACTTTTTAGAAGCTCGATACGATTTCTAGCGATTATGCCGCATTATTTTTGATTTCAGCGTGCAAGTGCGCTTCGTATCAAAAATGCGACCGGACAACGGGCCAGTGCCATTGTCCGCTGCACGTTGTCGGACAGGAATGTGACCGTTGTGGTCCGAATGCGTTTGGTTACGACGAGTTAATGGGTTGCCAGGTATTAACCCTTTATGTCCAAATAAATTTGTGTATCGTGCAATGTTTGGCAAACCTAAGCCGGCGCCAATAATCGAATCCGGCATGTGTCGGCTAAAGTTGCGTTCGCAAACAAGTGCACTATCTGAGAGCTGTTGCTCGGTTCCTTAAAGTTTTTTAACCTCACAACGCGAGCAAATAACAGCGCATGTGCAACCGTACTGCATACGACAAACTCAGCAGGTCAGTTTGGACCTATTGGGCTTGTAAAGGGTTAATCTTATAAGGATTAGAAATTGGACATCCCTGCTTTTCTATTTAGCGGTTAGAGATGCGAAAATATGTCTATGTTCAGATATTGCATTCCCCTGTATCTTCCTCGTTTGTGGATTGTTTTGAATCTGATTTTCGTTTGTGAAGTTTGTTTGATTGAAAAACAAGAATATAACTGTTCCTACCTGTGGATGGATTGGAATTTTTGTTCTGAAATTTCTGTTTGATATGAAGTGGAACAAAAATTATCTCAAAATGACGTTTCTCATAAAAATGAAATTTTTAATGTTCTATATGGATCTGATTATTTTTTTAAAACCGGCTGTTGACCGCCTGTTCTATATCCTTCTTTGTGGAAGCAATGGAAGCTTTGACATTTTTCATGCGTACGCACATTCATTTGCTGCATGGGGAACACTTTTTGAGATTTTGTGCATTATTCTCTCATTTATTGTTCATCACAAGTCTTGCAGTCGCGGACAATAATAATAATAGCGGCATACGCTCGCAAATTCGCTTAAACGCGCTTGTGGGCGTGTGCATTTAAAAGCATTGCATGCGCTTTTGTGCAGTTAGTTCTGTCCGTAACTGTTATTTACAATATATTTGAGCTTAAAATCATGTCTGTTAGTCATGCTGTGAAATAATACGAGTGCTGTTGTGACCATAATTATCACCTGAAAGATTGGGGTTGTTTTCACGGTCTTCCGTGGTAATTACTTGTTATATTACATTTGAACTGTGATTTTAACACATTATGACGTTGTAGTTTGAACAAGTCGTTTGTGTAAGTTCTTTTCAAGTCGGTTCTTTTTATGTAAAATTGTGCACATCCAAACAGTTTGCGTAGCTCAGAAGACTGAACATATTCGTACGACTTGAACAACCGTTAAATAAATATAATTGGTGAAAAATAATGTATTCAGCCTAAAATATGCAGTCGCGGTCAAAAGTAAATCCCAAATATTTTCCATCTCGATTGCCATTTGTGATATGAAGTGTCATTTCAATAATTAGCGAAATTTCGCTTGATTTCGATTTAGATTGATTTTGGATTACGATCCTTTTCGATTGCAATTGTTTTTGGCCAGGACAGTACGAACATGTACGATATATTGAGCCCGCAGACCGCGAGTGCGATTTCGCCATCCACTGTGGTAGGCTTGTGCGAAAATGTGTCCAATCGAATTCAGCCACAAGCGTGGTTACTGTGCTCATCAAAATTATTATAACCCGGTGAGTTTCGAGCAAAATTAACTTCACCACAAAATATACCCGTCTCACTGGCATCAAAACAACTGTTGTCATATTGGAGGCCTGGTATCGGATCAGTCTGTAGCTTCCTGCTGTATTCCATCTGTGTCTCGCAAAACCCAAACTAGCACTGTGGGGTTCAATATCCCAAGGGTAATATTTCAAAGGTGCGCTGTTGAGATTTTGCATTTATGTGCAAAGAACGTTTATTTATTAGCGTCTGGTTGTATTATAGTAAAATAATTATTCAGTATCATTATTATTTGTAGCTTTGCGGCTGTCAAGCGGAGGGCACAACGGGAACATCTGATTGCGACCAGCTCACCGGACAATGCGTGTAAGCAAAGTTATGAATTTAAAGTTTAACAAATATTGAAACCGGAATTAAAACTTGCCAATCTGTGAAACTAATTATAATAAATTTGGCCTTCCCCACTTGTATCCACACGCGTGCGCAAATATAGGGTAGCGATTTTTAGGAGAAAGGAGAAAACCATGTACCTGTTGAAGACGATAGCTAAGACTGGGAAACAGGGTTTTTTTGAGCATTTTACTGAGCATTTGCTCAACTTTTCTTAGAAATGCTCAACCTTTTGCTCAATGTCAGTTAACCCTAAGAATATCGTCTACTCTACTGTTCTCTGTCACCACTTAAATTTTCTTGTTTATTCAATGCCCAAAGTTTCGGGATTATATTTGAAAAAATTGTTCTCAGCTCTATTTTTATTTGAAAGTTTGAAACTAAAATAACATTTTCAAAAATTTTCTTTTTACATAGCAAGGTAACATCAATGCGATAGTAAACTTAAGATGTGAGGCCAACCATCCTCTTTTGACACCATGTAGTTAACTTTGTTAGAGTTAGTCGCTTGACAGATTTTTTACTAGCGACCCGTGTTACAAATCTATACATAACTTAGATTTTAGAACTGTGTTAACTCTACAATAAGTATAACTAGTTTATTACTATGTCAATTATGTAAGACTATGGCTATACGTAAGAACTGCTGAAACATTTAATAATTTAAAAGCATGCAGTTTTGGGGTTGCTCCAAAATGCTCAATATCTCTTAGAAATGCTCAACTTTGCTTAGAAATGCTCAACTTTTTGCTCAGGGTCAGATTTGAAAAAAAACGCTGCTGGGAAATCATGGTAATAGGTTGTGTGTGTCGGAAAAATGACACTGTTTGATTTATTCACATACGATGGATTTAATGCCGTGCACGATACAGAAATGATTGTCCTAATGTTTGATTGAAATGATTGTCAGGGTTCGAACGAATAGAAATTGAGCATCGAATACTTCTTGAGCAACAAAGCAATTTTTTTCGAATAGTTTCGAACACTACTGTATTTGAAACGGAGCGAGCGAAGTTTCCACTCATGGCGCTAAAGGGAAATTTTTCAAAATGTTGGGTGTTTCCATTTGTCTGATTATGTATTGTTTGGAGAGCATCAAGAATGGCTAGCCCGTATATAGGTATTTCTTGGGGCTAAATACATTGATTTGGTTATCTAGTGTACAGCATGGGTTTGGGGTCCATGAACTCGATTTTCAGAATACAATCTGTCTTCAGTTGTTTTGTTACCTATTGCGCACAAGTCGCTAAGAATTGTCTTTATAGGTTTTCCGGTAGGCTGAATACCGTGGTTTGGTTATCCGTTGTCCAGCACCAGTACCTTATGTCTTTTCAGACGTTTCAGTGCCCACAAATTCCAGAAAATAGTCTTTCTTGCAATTCTTTTGTTACGTATTGCGTACAGGTAAACAAAAATTGTCTATATAGGTTTTCCGATAGGGTGAATACGATGGTTGGGTTATCTAAAGACCAGCACAAGTACTTGATACGTTGTCAGTTATTTTCGGGGAGTTTAGGGCCGATGTGGTTTTTTTCTGGTATGTAAATATCAAATACAGCCTGTTACAGGTGATTAAACAAAACAAACGGCGCTTCGCTCTGTTTCACCTCGCTTGCGAGATAATTAGTTAATGTTTACAGTTGCGTATTATTTGCAATTTTTAATAAACGTTCGACCTTATCTTAACGGATAGCTCTAACACTTTAAGGCTCTCTACTGCATCAAAATTCGACCTGCAGATTTGAGCTGGGATCTCCGGCTTCAACCCTGAAATGTCTGGGGGAAGCTTGGCCCGAGATTACCTGGAAGTGGGGTTATAATTGCATTTTATCTCGGTTTCATATCTTTAAAACGTATATCGTTTTTGTTGTACTGAAAATGCGCTTTTCAGCATTTCGCGCTTCATTTTAGTCAATATTTTATCATAAATAATCTAAATATAATCAGTAGTGTCGAGCTGCCTCAGACCAAGTCAGAGGGTCTTTGCAGGGAGAAGCCCAGTGAGAACCAATTATACATGCGTATTGTAAACAATGATTCGTGATTCTGGAAATCCACTGAATATAATAATATGTTGCTTCACAGGTCGAAAATCGTAGTCGCTACAGATCTTTCCGCACCTTCATGTCGGAGGAGAGGCTAGAGAACAGATCTCCGAGCACTTCCAGTAGAACATTTGATCAAAAAATATAATATTGTTTTGAAATGAAAATCGAACAGGTCTCGAACAAAGGGCAGTCATTTCGTGTAGGACCAATACTGCCAGAAGTACACTAACACAACACTGATAATATTTGATAATGTTCAAATAGGGAGTAACACAGGCTAAACCATTGGTTCTGGGCTAACGATTTCTAACCTGGACGAACTTACTGATTCTGTTTTAATTTTATTTTCCAGAAATTGATGTACTTTCTATTTTTGATGTGTTAGTTAATCTAGACTAAATTTCGATCTAACGCAACTATTATTAATAGCGTTCCCCAAAAAATACCGAACGTCACTAGTGATTCAGACCAGAGTAGTACGTGATAAAATTTTTTATTCAAATATAACTTTCAAAATCTCTGCGTAGTAGCTAGCACGTTGGCTACGTTGCCAGCGACTGACATTTTTTTGCTGATATTCTTACGCAAATGTTGCGTTTATAAAAAGTTGATCGTGCATTCAGTTACACAGCCTGGCGAACCTAGGGCCATCCTGCTCGAAGCATGTCGAAGACCGGACGAAGCAAAAATCACAGAAATCTTGGGGCTGGGTGAATACCAGTGTATACCAAAGTATCGATTTAGTCCGAACGAAGCGTTCAAAATTGATGCTTAGTTTTTTTACAGTATTGATTTATTAACTAGTTGAATTTTGCCCAAGTTCTTTAATTAGCTAGTTAATGGTAACTTCATTCTAATTTAATGTAATTTTGGAATTTTAGCTGCAAACCAAACGTGGGTGGTCGTCGATGTGATAAATGCCAATCAGGATACTACGGGTTTCCTTTATGTTATAAATGCAGTTGCGATATGGCCGGCTCGACTCCGAAGATTTGCGATCAGAACACTGCCAAATGCATTTGCAAAGTATAATAGTTTTGTGGAGTTTGATTCTGTCGGCAGACGAATAAAGTATTATTTTGCCCGCGAAATGATTCTTGGCACAATCATTGCCTGAAATATTTATTACAAAATAATCGATGGACTGGTCAATTTCGGTGAACGAAATTTAGATCTAAGCTAGGAATTCTTAGCCATACAGGTTATAGTCTATAGAGTAATTAATCAGATTTTAATTTTGTGAAATTTCTGCCGATTCCGACATAAACATCCACCAAATCAGACAGGCACCCAAAACGTAGGCAGAGTGACGCACAGAGAGTCATTACACACAGAGAACAAACGTACAAACTGCTCGGCAAACTCTCAGCCCACAGACGTAGATACATAGGGAGGGAAATAAACATACGAAGTAAGCACGTAGGCACAGCGAAATGCACAAACATCGCATATAAGTAGAACAGAGACGTGCGCATATCACACAGACGCACAGGCAGAGCACACAAAGAGACATACACAGGGGGCACGGTCAAATGCACGCAAAAAGCCACACAAACGTACGAAAGGACGCGTACACACAGAGAATACAAGCACATGGTGCACACAGTCACGTACGCTCAGAAACATAGATAGACATACACTGAGACAAAGACACTGGCTTATCGAAATCGGTCTATCACAGTCGTAAGGTTTGTCCCAACACAATGTTTATGCCGTACGTATTAAGATTATACTCTCGGAGACGGGCTTTCCCAAACTGGCACGGGAATACTTAGGCGAACTGGCATCCCGATCGAACTGTGGGGCGAGAAAACCCGTTTCCCACAAATCAAATTGGAGGACCCCATTTGAACAGGGGACTGAAAACCTTGTAATCATATAGCTAACTGATTCGCAGTAAATATACAATAACAGCGCACAATTTATAACAAAGCTTGCTACACTATGCGTAATTTTAGTGTTTCTAGCCCCGTTAGGGAAAACTAGCATATTTTTGTCTCGCAGCGAAATGTTGGCATATTTGTAATCGGCTGAAAAGTGCAATGGAGACGTTGGTGCGCTGAACTGGGGAAGCAAAATAATACATGGAAGAGGCCGGAATAATATATGGGGCCCTTCTCCTATCCCTCGATAATGCCAGAGACAGTGACACAGGCCGGTTGGAGTCCCGCCATCATGTGCCGAACGTCCGATCTAGCATGAAATAAGATGAAAGTCCTTTCTGTGGCAATCTTGGTTTCCTGCTAGCTTTAATAATAGCTTGTGATAATTCTTTAGTATACCCGGCAGTTGTGCTTTTTATTTTTAGCCGAATGTGGCCGGAGAATCCTGCAGCCAATGCAAACACGGAACGTACAATCTTGAAGAGAACAATCCCGATGGCTGCACCAACTGTTTTTGTTTCGGCACCACTGATCGATGTCGTGCGTCGCGGTACAAGCGTGCGTTTGTAAGTTTATTGCGGCATTTTGAAAAAATACCATGCGGGTTCCATTCATTTTTTGCTAATGTAGGTTGTTGGATTCTCCAGTTGCTGGAAATTTTGCTGGGGTATTAAGCGGATTCCCCTGGTTCGGATCTGGGTGGCGCCGGATTCAGCAAGGGGGTCGGGAACTGGGGTCACCTGGATCGAACTGGGTGGTCAAAACCTAAATATTTTCAAAATTTAATATTTTTAACTCTAAAATTTATAAATAGCGTCAATAAGATGTAAAAACGTCTTTACTGAGGCTAAGACCAAGTGATCAACAATTTTTTGCTGAAATTAATTGAAATTAACTTTAGAAAGGGATTTTTATAAGCAATTTTGTCAATTTATTGTTATGACAATCGGGCAGGGTATTTTTTTCAAAATTTCCGTTATTATTTGGCTGGGCGAGAATAAAACAATGTGGGCAAAAAATCTTTCTCAGTAAGCTGCGATAGTAATTCTAGCGAAACGCATAGATTTTCTATAGGTATACGAATTTTTCAGATAATTATTGGACTGTAGAATTTATTAGCTAGTTAACACTTAGCTTTGTGTTTTGGGTTAGGAGCTACTGCAATGATTCATATTAACATTTTCGTAAAACAGATGTGAATTAGAACATTCATGTTTTAGCGAATTCTGGTTTCCTACATTTTAGGTTGCAAACTTTTTCCAAAGGCGTAGGAAGGAATAATATTAACCTCTACAATATAGTCAGTTTGTATCATTGACGCTTTGCCTTCGGAATACATTAACAGCATGACGTGACCGAGCTTTCATACCTAACGCAGAACTGTCCATGGGGACTTGCGATAAGTTGAATCAACTATTGCAGCAAAGTCCATAAATAGAGCACCAAAAGGAAGATGGTGAATTAACCGTAGACCTGTCGTAGACTGCAAATCTAATCCTAACAGACTCTGTCGTACAGAAAACCCGTTTGATACCTCCTAATATTGGCCTCGTAACCCGCCGCACTAAAGTTCAGGACATGGTTGATAATTCCGGGTATGAATTATTCGTATCCGGATATCCTTGCGCATTAGTAGCAATAGTGGGCTTTTTCGTGGTTTGTCACCCACTGAGCAATTTTTATATCGGGGATGATCAACCTTTGCGTAAAACTACATTATCAGTAAGGCAACGGAGTATTTTCAAGCACCCGAGATTCGCCTATTGCCAGAGGCTTTTTAGTTGACCTCTATTCAGCCACGACAAGTCAAGGATTTGGCAAGTCGAGGAGAACCGATATTATGCGCTACAATGCTTGCTGCACTCATTTCAGAAACAGCCGCTGTCGACCATGCTCGACAGGGGCCATTTATAGCATTTTTTCTTAAAAACACGGAATTTTGAAAAATTCCGCATTTAGAAGTCGTGAATATTAAATTAAAAAACGAAGCATTTTTCAATTTTTCGATGCTTTTTGTCTCGTTTCGTTCCAATTTGACGCGATTTTTGGCGTTTTTAGCAAAATCCCAGGCTTTTCGAGGTCATTGCATGCTTTTCATGTTTACGGACATCTTACATTTATTTAGAGGAAAAAATTTAGGGTGGGCGTTTCGAAGGTGGCAATAAAAAATCTATGTGCGAAAATAAAAAGTCTGAGTTTAAATACCTTGCATCTGAGGGTGTTTTTACGGCCAGCCAAATACTTTGTTAGGGGGCCAGCCGAGGGACACCCGTTTATTCTGTGGGCACTACTTCTAATTTAACCGTCTGCTCTACTAGATATCGACAGTGCTCAATTGGAAAGTGGCGAATATCATCGGTATCATACTCGAAGATAATAAGGGCAAGGTCGGGATAACGATTTTGAAAGGTAAATTCATCAAAGATGAACCGATGTATGCGCTTCCCCCGCAAGAGTATCTCGGCAAGCGATTGACATCGTACGGTGGCCGATTGGAGTACGATTTGACTGTCATTCCCGTCGAAGGAAAGGAAGATTCGTTGGAGAACATAGCAAGGCCCGATGTGGTGCTCAAGGTACGTCGTCGTAGCAAGCCATAATTAAATAGAAAAGATTGTGATCCTGTTGCTGTTTTTTCTGCAAATTACGTTATTTAAATACATTAATTTAATAAGCATTAGAGTGTTAGAACACAATATAATCATTGCGCAATATCACGGAATCATAGCGGAGAAATTATTTTTTTTACATATTTTTACTCGCCCAGTTTTTTTGCTGCACGGAGATTTGCCCAGTTTTGCTGCCATATTTCGTTTCGTCATAATCGGTCATAGCTAAAATTTTGGCAATCGTCGTTGCTTGTTGAAATTGAGCTAGACAGAGGGTCAGCTGTCCCATCAGTTTGATGAGTTTCATTTAAAATTAAACAACGCGACAACAAACTCTATTATTTTTTTATCGTTTTTCTTTCGCATTGTTTTATATTGATCCCATGTTATCGTCTTCTCCATTCGCTGAAAATGTTGACAGGGTGCATCGACTGAAGGTGGAGGCCACAACCCTTCGGGCTAGCTGTGATAATTACAAGTACAATAATTGTAACGAAATAATGAATCATATCATGGTTTAAGGGCTTGCCTTTTATCTTGTGGCTACTGCGATTAATGAAAATTTTGTTTTTTTATTACAGACATCCCGCGATTTATGAATGTCGTTTCAACCGCACTAACAACATTATTTTGATTTTATACTCGACATAAAAGTACCGTGAAAGTTGTAAAATTCTTAAAATAACTAGTTATGTAAACAGTTGATGTTCGTCGGCCATGTAAGAGGGTGACGTTCATCAGCTTTCTACATTATCCACTACTGTACTTCTCGGTCTTTACCCCCCACCTCCCCCTCTCTACTGCACATTTATGATCCATTCGGTGGTCGTCAGCGTTGCTTCCCAACCCATGGTCTTGGACCATCTACAATATTTACCCCCAGGTTCTTGAACCACCGACGTAGACCATACCCATGGTCGTGGACCGCGAAATCTAAACCCTTCCAGATTCTTGGATCACCAAATTCGTAGTCACGTTCTTTATGACGCACTAAGCGTTTCTTACACTTGGATGGGGAAGGGATAAGGCTGAAAACCACAGGGACGTGCTGCGATCGATAATATAGAAAGCTGAGGCGTGTTACTCTTCAATATAGCTGATTATCGCTTCTTGGTGTTGCTTCAAACGCTTAAGAGAAGATTATGTCACTTTCCAGCGCTCTAATGTTAATCCGTGTTTGAAGACACGGGCGTTCTCGGAGTTCCCAAGTTTAGGAGAGTTTGGCACACTCTCCCGGTGAAATCAACCGATTACAACCGTTCTTCAGCCAATCCACTACAATTGGGAACGAGTGTGATATACTCTTCCAAAACTTGGAGAGGTGGGTCATAGCTAACCTGCCTAAAAATTGGGGTGCGGGGCTGTGCATAATAACCTGCCCCTCCTCAGAAATAGAGGGTCAGGATGAAAACAACCTTGTCATCAAACATGGGTTAACATAGGAGCGCTCTGAATTGAAAAACTCTTCACTTTATGCGCTCTTGGTATTACACCGCGTGCGTTAAGCACGAATTATTATCATCTGGTCGCTCATAAATTTGTACTTCTTTTTAGGGAACAAATTTAACACTCGAGTATTATATTCCGACTCAGCTGACA
The DNA here is from genome assembly GCA_030248225.1 of Trileptium ribeirensis. NCBI lineage: Eukaryota > Metazoa > Nematoda > Enoplea > Enoplida > Thoracostomopsidae > Trileptium > Trileptium ribeirensis. Next base: position 8,912 of record JASANE010006196.1, on the reverse strand, counting down.
TCGGCAAAATTGGCCAAACCGATCCATGTTGTTGCTGAGTTGATACCGGTTAGTTTTCTTGCAACCTGAAACAGTAATAATCGATGTCTTTAAAACGTGTACCAGCAATTTCGAAATTTCTGACTTGCGTTGAATCGCTATCTAGATTGTTAAGTCTGACACAAAGCATTTTTCATTTTATAACAAACGCAAAAAAATTAGACAGACAATAATAATGATTTTTCCAGCTGATTTTTGTGAGGAGACTAATTTTAATTTTCAAAGGTTACATGACTCAGGGGCTTCTTTTCCTTTAAATGATTTTTTCTAACTTGTAAAGATTAAAGACGCCGCTTTTATCCATAAGTAGAATTTCAAAATAGTTTCCCTTGCATTGAATGGTTGGTTGGTGTACACCTATGCCAGAAACTACTGCCGGGATTCAAACGAGCGGACTTCGAACGAACGCTGAACGCTTCTCGAACAGGTTTGAACAACAGACATATTTTTCTATCCGATCCGAATTAACATTTATATATATAGTTAACACGGTGTTTATATTTTTTCGATTATTGCAATTATTCTGATTAAATGTCAAACGGTTTTCGAACTGACTTTGAGCAAGTCTCGAGCGAACGGCGGTCAATTCTGGCAGGTGGTGTAAATGTGCGGATCTCGTAGTTGTTATTGTTTTGGATTGTGGTAGTTTTCTCTCGCATTAATCAGAACGCAGTGGTGATTTTGTGTTGCAGGGAGGATGCTTTTAAATTTCATCTTTGTGTGTGATCGGCCTTAACTCATGAACGATTTAACCAGTTTTTATGATCTTGGGCTCATTCGAATCGGCATAGTCGATTTACTGTGTGCATCATCGACCGTTTTTTTGTTTGAAGTCTGGTTCCTCGGTCGGAGGTCAAAAATGTGTGTTTTTACCCATTTTAGTACCCTTCACGGAAGCAAGCTTATCTTTCGAATTTTTCATCTTAACTTTCGAATTTTTCCCTGGTTTGTTTTGTTTTTTTTATTAAGGCTCCGGTCCTACAGTAAGTTATAGGGTTTCAGGTACCAGGTTTTATGGCGTCCCCATTGTTCCTCGACCCAATTGTTCTGACGTCCTGGGAGGCTGAAAACCTATTTTTGATAGTTTTCTTGTATGGGAAACTCATTGTTGGTGTTGGTTTTACTCTGCAACTCATGGTTGGTGTTGGTTTTACTCTGCAACTCATGGTTTTATGAGTACGAGGGTATGGCGCCTCCATGTTTCGAGGTTATAGGGCAAAATGAAGGTTTTCACCTCATTTTACTACCCTTCACGGAAGCAAGGTTATTTTTATTTTAACTGTCCAATTTTTTTCTCTGGTTGGTTTTATTTCATGGGCCATTTCACGAAACCATGTCATTTTAGTCGGGGGGGGGCGGCTACATCGGCACTTTTGGGCCATACCACCACCAGCCTTTGGGAAGGAAATTTAATGTCGCTGTGAGGTGTAGTAATAGTATGTCCGACGGTCGTAATGAGGTATAATGGACCTCTGTACCCCTAACACAGCAGCAGCCAGAGGCCCTCAAACTGGGTTGGCCAAATGAAGCCAAAACACATGTCCCACTATAAACGTTCGCCGTATCGCCAGCACGTGATACGTGTGTTTTTCATTTCACTGTGATGTTTTGGGATTTGCTAATTTTTCCGCAAAAACTTGGGAGTAAGCATCGACACTGAAGCTGACGTCAAGCTTCCGAAAATTTTTTTCGTGACATGTAGTCCCCCTCCCAAGGTCAAATCTGGCAGCTTGCATACGCTGGTAAATAACGTCAAAAATGTTATATAACGGCATTCGTAATCAGTACAGGTTTCATTGAAAAAAAAGAATATCAGCGTCTGTTCATGTGTTGTTTGATTATGAGGTCGAAGGTCATAAAGTTCCAAAAATGGGGTATGCAAAATATAGCCCCCTCCGACCTTACGAAGATTAAATTTAAAAAAGCCGAATTTTGCATACAGTCTTACAATAGGCCAATAGAAGCATAGTAACGCCCCACTAGAATCGATTCATGTATTAAAATACTTTAATGAAAATGTAGCCCCCCCTGACCTGACACTGCCCCTCCCCGACCGCATGTATAATAAAAGAAACCGAAGGTCGCAAGCACCATATTAGAAATAAGTTCATCATCACTGCACCATGATATGGGGCCGTGCTGTTAACTGGGCAGCTAGGGAACCCTTCTGCCTGCCCGCACATCTATTCTTCGCATTGTCGTTGGTATCATCACCTAAATGTAAGCTAATCATTGATCAATTGTTTGTTTTACAGCAGCAGCGTGTTAAACCAAATCTAGAATCTCTAGATGTAGCTAAAGTTTAACGCAATGTATGTTGTAGGAAGGTGTAGCCCCCCGAACTCATGCGTAGGCTCCCCCAACTAGCACATATCAGTGTGCCAGTTTTTACAAGGCAAGGATTTCCTGAAATTTTTTGCCGGACATCACCCGCTCATGGTGGCTTTGTGAGCATAAAATGGTATCAGTAGGTGCAGTCTCCGTTGCGCGAGAAAAACTTCTGCCGTAGGCTTGTTCTAAATTGGTCGTTTTTTAACCATAAAAGGGCCCTAGTTGCACCAATTTTAGGTCGCAAGTCCTCCAAATGGCTTGACCGTGTCCCTTTTGGTTCGATTTGCATACAAACAGACCATGGTTCACATGTCACTACGTTACCATACAGAATAATGACTTATTTCTGATTAAAATGTGGCCTCCAGGGAGACCCTTTGCGACCCCTGGTTTCAGGTTGCTAGTTTTGCATAGAGACGTCTATATTCGAAAAATTCAGGTTTTGAATGGGTCTAGACACTGTACATTCGAAAACGTTTCATTATAGCTTCAAAATGTTGTATTCCAAAAGTACATGGTTTCGTGAAATGACCCTATAGTAAAATGATAAATGCCGATGGCTCTTTTTTGTTTTTCGATTAAGGCTCTGGTTCATGTGGTTTGAGGTATGGCACCCTCTTGGTTGCTCGACCCAAAATTCGAGAATTTGTTCTGACGTCCTCGGCGGCTGTAAACTGACTTGGGGGTTTTCGAGCATGGGAAACTCATTGCCGGTGTTGATTTTGCTCTGCAACCTATGGTTATATGGGTAGGGGGTATGGCGCCCCTACGGTTCTTCGACCTAAAATTCCTAATTGTATTGTGATGTCCTGGGATACTGATAGCTTGCACTTAAGGGTTTTCGGGCATGGGAAACATGAGGCTCTGTATTCGTTTGTTCTAACTTGTGTGATATCTAAATATAGCATGTCGACGTATGCTATCGATAGTTGATTGTCTGTGCACGCAAAAGGCTTAGGTATACCTATGCTTCATTAAATCCTGCAATCTCGACAGAGCTACAAGTTAAGGTTGCTCGAATTCATATAAATATTTGTACAAAAATGTTTCATGGTACATTCTTTAGTAAGAACGAACGTGGTACTGCTCGCAGTAATAGCGTAGCGCTTTGAACATGTGCCTTGGTGGTTTCAGACTGTGTCGTCTATTTTGGACGTCCTCCGTCACGGCAATCTCAATAAAAGTAAAACATAGTATTTCAGGCAAGCACACTAAATTGATAATTATATTGTCCCACCAATGAGGTCTGCTTTGAGAACAGTTTTGCTCTCGAATCTAGAGCTTAGGCTTTATAATTTTGTTATAGTTCTTAATTTAGAAAATTGTTCGCCAGGTGCTACGGCTAAAAATTTTAAGGGTCCCTTTTTCCGACATAATTTGAAGGTGTCAATAGATACTATTAACCCGTGTTGTGTCAATTGCGACCATTTCAGTTCGATTTCGTTTTTGTAAAATTATTCCGAGTTTCTTTTCTTATAATTTTTCGTTGCTTGTAGGAACGATGGTTGCTGCCAGATGGATCTCCGGTCAGTCGTGAACAAATGATGATGGTTTTAATTAATGTCGTCCAATGGAAAATACGGATATCCTATTACGCCGAAATGCATGAGATGATGTGAGTAGGTTATGAGCCCATTGTTTCACAGCTCATATCTCGCGACGCCGGCTTTGCATAGAATCAGGTCATCGAGCTGTACAACTTTGCCTACCACAACTTTTTGTTAGACCATTCCCTGGATGTGGATGGTGGTGCTGAATATGGTTCGTCAATCCTTTGTCAGAAATAGCGATTTTTCAATTTTCTTAATGTTAATCCGTGTTTTTACCTTACAATGAGTGCCTACGAGATTATCAAGCATGCTGGATTCAAAGGCTTTGCTGTCTAGAATCTAACTTTATTATATTATAGATTTTTATAGGGTTCCGATAGTTTTACCATCGACGAATCCGATTTTCGAAATGTAGAAACATAATGAACTTTCAATACAATGACCTGGTTATCTCGAGTACAGCGTACATATTTCAAGCCTATTCATTGATTTTCAATGGGTTTAGGGTCAGTGAATCTGATTTCCATTATTCGGTTACGTATTGCGTACATCAAGAATTGTCTGTATAGGTTTTCCGGTATGCTGTATACGATGGCTTGATTATCTGGAGTCTAGCTATCTTATATCTTTTCGGACGTTTTGATTGGGATTAGGGTCAATGAATCCGATTTCCAGAAAATAGTATGTCTTTAGTAGTTCCGCACGTGGCATCAAAAACAGTTGGTATAGAGGTTTTTCGGTATGCTGAATACAATAATTTGATTATCTAAAGTACAGCGTGTATATTTCATTTCTTTTCTATGGGTTTAGGATCACTGAACCCGATTTCCAGAATACAGTCTGTCTTCTGTAGGTTTAGTTACGTATTGCGTTCAGGTCTTCAAGAATTGTCTGTAGGGCTTTTCCGGTTGGCTGAATACGATGGTTTGGTTGTCTAGCGACCAGCACAAGGGCTTGATGTGTTGCCAGTTGTTTTTAATGAGTTTAGGGTCGATGAGGGTTTGGATTTTCAATGGATTCAGGGTTCAAGAGGTTTTAGGGCTTGTGTAACATTAAAGACAGTCTGCTATAGGTGACTAAACAAAAATGATAACTAACTTAAAAATGAAACCACGCTCGCTCCGTTTCACCCTCACTTGGGAGTTATTAGTTTTGTTTATTTAGTTATATATACAATCAAAGTTAAATGTCAAGCTCGGTGTTTCAAAAATCATTATTACACTAAAATTGGTTTTGTTGAACCCTGAGTGTTAATAAACAATTTGGGTGTAAGTTTGTCGATTTTTCTTATAGCAACCGCACTTCAATAATTTTCTAATGTCCGATCTTTTCGGTATGGCTTGAACTCTCTATTTTTTGCCTTTCAGTTAGGGCCAAAAACGGTTTCGCGCACCGCCCCAACCCGAGTGAAAGTGTGCCAACCGGGATCGGATCCCGTCAAAATGTGGTCTGAAAAACATGGTTTTGCTGTATCTCTACAGCTTCAGGTGTGGATATTTCACTAAGCATCAGTTTGTTGACCATGTAAGACCCTGCAAAACCATATCTAAAGCACGAGGACGACTAAATGTTAACTAACCTAACTCGATTTTGGTCCCCAAAGCTTAAATGCCACTTTCTGCAGCAACGAATAGCTGATATTGAGCAGCTAAAATTGTAAAATCTAAATATACGTGTTCGTAAAATAAGTTCAATAATTCTTAACTTGTCCCAATAATGAAATATGGCTTGCCTTGTTACTACCGTCAACAGTTTGCTTCGTCACTTAGTGTTTCAGTTTTTACTTTTATTCATCGACCGAGGCGCTTCTGTTTTGACCTCCTACTTGTCCCAATAATGAAATATGGCTTGTCTTGTTACTACCGTCAACAGTTTGCTTCGTCACTTAGTGTTTCAGTTTTTACTTTTATTCATCGACCGAGGCGCTTCTGTTTTGACCTCCTACTTGTCCCAATAATGAAATATGGCTTGTATTATTACTACCGTCAGCAGTTTGCTTCGTCACTTAGTGTTTCAGTTTTGCTTTTATTCATCGACCGAGGCTCTTCTGTTTTGACCTCCTACTTGTCCCAATAATGAAATATGGCTTGTCTTATTACTACCGTCAACAGTTTGCTTCATCAGTTAGTGTTTCAGTTTTTACTTTTATTCATCGACCGAGGCGCTTCTGTTTTGATCTCCTACTTGTCCCAATAGGAAATATGGCTTGTCTTGTTACTACCGTCAACAGTTTGCTTCTTCACTTAGTGTTTCAGTTTTTACTTTTATTCATCGACCGAGGCGCTTCTGTTTTGACCTCCTACTTGTCCCAATAATGAAATATGGCTTGTCTTGTTACTACCGTCAACAGTTTGCCTCGTCACTTTTTGTGTCGTGGTTTACCGCCACGCTAAATATAATGTATTTTACAACCTTCTAATGTAAATACTTTACTACGTGTGACCGACCGCACAGCGTTCATGTTTTCGGGGAGGAGAAGTTTAGTCATACATGCTCAAGGTCCGAGATCCCGGGGTAGCCGGGTTGTCTGGGAGGGCCTTCTCCCTGGTGTCCGGGTAGTCACGGGTTTTGAAAATGAGCGCCGCTTTAGGCGTTCAAGTTATGGCTTTGTTATTTTTTTCTTATAGCTTGGAAAATATTCGCTTGGATTCCGCTGACGAAGAAGTTATGGCTTTGTTATTTTTTTCTTATAGCTTGGAAAATATTCGCTTGGATTCCGCTGACGAAGAAGTTATGGCTTTGTTATTTTTTTCTTATAGCTTGGAAAATATTCGCTTGGATTCCGCTGACGAAGAAGTTATGGCTTTGTTATTTTTTTCTTATAGCTTGGAAAATATTCGCTTGGATTCCGCTGACGAAGAAGTTATGGCTTTGTTATTTTTTTTCTTATAGCTTGGAAAATATTCGCTTGGATTCCGCTGACGAAGAAGTTATGGCTTTGTTATTTTTTTTCTTATAGCTTGGAAAATATTCGCTTGGATTCCGCTGACGAAGAAGTTATGGCTTTGTTATTTTTTTCTTATAGCTTGGAAATTATTGGCTTGGATTCCGCTGACGAAGAAGTTATGGCTTTGTTATTTTTTTCTTATAGCTTGGAAATTATTCGCTTGGATTCCGCTGACGAAGAAGTTATGGCTTTGTTATTTTTTTCTTATAGCTTGGAAATTATTCGCTTGGATTCCGCTGACGAAGAAGTTATGGCTTTGTTATTTTTTTCTTATAGCTTGGAAATTATTCGCTTGGATTCCGCTGACGAAGAAGTTATGGCTTTGTTATTTTTTTCTTATAGCTTGGAAAATATTCGCTTGGATTCCGCTGACGAAGAAGTTATGGCTTTGTCACGTGAAGAAATGGCCGGCAACGTTGAACACTGTCAGTGTCCACCTCCGTACAAAGGATTGTCGTGTGAGGTACGTACTGTACTATATGCAGTATATTGGTTGTGGAGTTATTATTGTTTTTAGTTAATAATTAAAAATAATTACGGATTGATATGACAAAGCTATGAATTCGTTTCGGTTCGAATATGGTATAGTTTACCAGTTTCTCCGCCTTTGCTCCCAGATCGTACTGAAATTGTAACCGGTTTGATATTATGTAAAAAAAATATATGATTCAACGTGGACGTTCTAATAATGATGGATTGCTAGAATTCTTTGCATGATGAGGTTTAAGATCAAAGTCATTTTTGGAGGCCTGACGGTTTAGGAATCTCCACAAGCCTAAAAGGTATATATACTTGTTTCGGTAATTATTGATTTCTGATGCCATAAAATAACTTTTAAACATTCAGAAACTGGGATGTGTATAGAAAAAACTGAGAAAACATCCAGTTTGTGTCGGTGTGGTAAACTCAAGTGTTATTGGCGAACTGCTGATAACGGCTATAATATTGTGCACTAAATTTTTCGCATTGTGCGAAGCAACAGAATAGTTGTTATTGCTAAAGGCTTGTTCACACGCTCAAAATTTGAATCAGATCTTTAAAAGAAAATTGCGATGTATATAAATTTGAGCTCAAACTTTTTCAGGTAATACATCTTGTTGATGATTGGCTAAAGGAATATCCTTAAATGGTTTGAACAGCGTTCACAGGTTCAAACTTACAATAAAATGCAAAAAATGCTTTCAAAATTTGAGCAAAAAGTTTGAGCGTGTAAACACGCCTTAAGGTTTATACCGCCTTGTTGAAGAGTTTTATGGAGAGTTGTTATTACTGAACGGTAAGTTGGCTACTAAAGCACGTTAACGATCATCAAGCGAAGTCACTGTTGCATGGCAGAAATGTCACTCACATGTCACTTCGCGCTAATTGACCCTCACTGTCAGCACTCCACGCAATGCCACTTCGACAGACGAACAAAGTACACGTGTTAGTTTTGTCGGTTCATACAAGTGAAATATACCAAAAAACCTAGACATTTAGATTTTTTTTAAAAATAATTGTGTGGAGAGTGTAGATATCAGTGTCGTTTTTTTATTTTTTAGGAATGCGCTGATGGTTATTATCGAGTTCAGACGGGCACCGGGCTTGGTTCATGTGTGGCATGTCAGTGCAATGGTCACTCAACAGAGTGTGACGTGAATACTGGAGTTTGTAAAGTAAGAGAAAGCGAGAATTGTGAACGTTTAGCACTATACCGATTAGATGCAAAATATTGTTCCAACAACTTTATACTGCTGTTTGTTACTTCCGGCGATTGGTTCAACTTCTCAGGGGCGATGTTTTGGTGGATGCTAACAAATTTATAACTGTAAATCGTTAGAAGTGGCTGTCGCCGTTCGAGCGACCAAGCACACTGTCTCCAGATTTGTTGAGTATATTAAAATTCATAATAATTCAGGATGATTCTCAATCGAATTGCGAGAGACAATCATTTTTGGCGAATATTTAAGGTCAAAGCTAGTGTAAAAAACTTGGTGACAATCATAATCTAAAAACGGGACCAGTTTCACCAAATAATGTTGAATTCGATGCGTTAAAGGACTTTT